>DVXP01001787.1:0-14101 GCA_018235645.1 Junonia grisea | reverse complement strand
CGTTTATACTTTTCTAGATATCGAGGTATTCCACATTACCTTAAGTATCCCAAATATGCTGACTTTCCTCTAACTGTTTCTATTATAGATTTTGAAATTTTATTTTTATTTTCTGGAACCAAATTCCTACTTTTATAAATGAAAGGCAGTAAAAAAATAAAACAATAATGTATAATACTTCCTTCCATCGTAAACTAGCCTTTACTGTATTTCCAATCCGTATCTAACAGTTTTTTAGATTGTTACAAGAAGTTCACGTTCGTTAGAGTACTATTGATTTGCAAATGTCAATTTGACAAATATGACAATGACATGGGATAATCCAATCGTAAAATTTCAATATCTGAGTACGAACTGATTAGAAGTCGTAATCGTAGGTAAAACGATCACACGAATTCATTTTCTGCTCCTAATATTTACTGTATCATTCTGTTGATATAAATCAGTGCAGCAAAAGGTATGGTTAATCTCATCGATACACTTATGATAAATACGGTGACGGAGGGAGCTATGAATGTTTTGCGCAATATAGTAAGTTTCGGGCTTAATACGATTTATCTGTACATCGTCTAAAGTAAGCCGTAGACCCAACGGATAGAAACAATACTTATTTAACTGTTTATCATATTTTTGACATTTACAGGGCGTACTGAAAACTAAAACTGAAGTACCTCCTCCACCTATATTAATCAAAATGCCACTGTGGGAACTCGCACGAGAAGCCGGCCCCTTTGTGAGGCTAGCGGGTTTGAGTGGGGCTGCGGCCGTGGTCCTGGGTGCGATGGGCGCTCATCGCACTTTTCCAGAAACAGAAACTAAAGAGGATTTGAAGAAAATCTTTGAAACTGCAAACAGATTTCATTTTCTACATACTCTGGCTTTAATGACAGTCCCTTTGTGTAGGAGACCATACATAGTGAGTTTTTTGTGTTATTACAAACATAAACCAATCTCTTGTTGAAAATGATTTGATGATGATGATGATTCCATTTATTGATCTTTCGTCCATGCATATGTTGTGTTTTGCCTTTAACTATTCATGTTACTTTTGGTACCAAATATTAGATTCTTTCTGCTTGTAATTTTACCAAACATTCGAAATTTTGTATTGAAACAGCAATATAAATCATATATGTAAAGTGAAGAATGAAATCTGACCACTAGTTTAGAAGACATTCATAGACAAACAAAAATTAATTATGAAATTTCCTTACAACTGAACTATATTGTAAGTTCGCTATAGCCATGAATTTATTGTGCTGTGTAAAATTAGAAGTCCAAAATAAATAATAAGATATTTTTATCCTGGAAATATGAGCTGTACCTTAGTGATCATGGATGTTTATCACTGTGATTAAGATCATCACAGTGATAAACATCCATGCCGGCATAGCCGCAAACAAAAGCTAGTCATTAAATGATTGTCTATTCCTCCTATCATTTTCCTGGACTTTTAGCAAGGTGTGGACTTTTAGCCTAGAATGTGATAGGTTATTGCCTGCCATCTGATATCTGCAACCCAGAGACAAGACAGTAAACATTAAGATTAGAATGTTTTACTTTTAAATGTTTTACTATAAGTAACCATCATTATTAGGTGATTGTGATAACAACCTGGACGGACACCTTTACATGCTCTCCAAGGCATGATGGGGAGACTCAAACAACAAATACCAACATTGAGCAGGGTTTGAACCAGCACCTATGGCACATTTAGTACCACTATCATCAATCGACTATGTGGTGAATGAGTATTCAATATTGGAATACAATGATATGGCAGTATTAATGAAATCTGAAAGTCTTTTACGGGAATGCACAAAAATAAATATAGATAGATTCTTGCGAGAGTGGAAAAGAAACCTATCATGTATTTGCTTGAGTTTTTACATCTTACTTTGAGAAGAGTGACACAAAACTTGCTAATAACATTTTAATTTAAACAAAAGAACTATCAATGTCCTTTGTGGCAATCCACTGGAAAGTCAAAACTAGTGAAATATCAAAGGAAAAAATGGCACTTTAGTAGGGTTACCTTTGCAGCCGTGTTATAGTAATAAAAATTGTTTTTTAGGCTGGAACATTCTTTATAACTGGAATGGGACTCTTCTGTGGGACCTGTTACTACCATGCTTTCACGGGCGAACGAGCGCTGCGCCGTCTCACTCCCATCGGCGGCTCTTGCCTCATCCTGGGCTGGATTGCAATGGTACTATAGAGTACTTGATTAACTACATGTAGCAATATGTATGTTGTATAGGTGAATGGTGTAATTTAGTCATTCCAATAATTCTGTAATATATTTTATTATTGACTTTTGAACATCACAACAGATTAATTGATAAATAATATATCTCTCTAAGTAAACTTTTGAATTGAATTTAAAAAACTATTTTGAGGATATTTTGCAATTAATGTTGTGGTCTAAGCTCACGATATAAACAACCTGCAAGACCAAGGCCTTTGTTTGATAAAACTTGTTTTATATTATATTTAATATGTCGATAAATATATTGCATATGGGTTACCAAAAACTTTCAGTCCAGGATATGATTAATTATTTTTTTTTTTCACATTTCAATAGTTTGATTATTACATAAATGTTATACCATTTGAAAGTATGAAGCCCACAGAACAAGTAATCCTGGACTGAATTTTTTTTTGTCAATCCATATGCAATATATTTATTGACATTAAATATAATATAAAACAAGTTTCATGAAATAAACGTCTCGGTGCAGATTGTCTTATATGAGGATTATAGACTATTAGATTTTATGTCATGTATTTTGCAATTAATGTTCAGTATGTCATTGAATGTTGTTAAGTATACAAATAATTTACTATTCTGTAAGTAACCATAATAGTTTTCATTTCTTGTAAATATTGCAGAATTATTTATTAGGTTTTAATTTTTTGTCATGGTATGTGATTTAAATTAAATAAATAAGAAATACTTGGATTATTGTTAGACAAAATGTTTATTAATTAAATATGTTTGAAAAAGATCAGTTTTTTACATTTAAAACCAAATTATACCTTTCTTTGCCAGGTCGAAAGTGAATGTTGGATGGATGCAATATTAATTTTAATATCAAGTCTACCATTATAAATAATATTTCACTAAAAGTATAATTTGAAAGGAAACTAAAGTGTTGGATCAATATTGTTTACATGGTTTTTATTGAAATTGTTACATATTAAATTTTGCACTTTTTCTTTACACATTTATGACCTTAAATTTTAATCAAAACATACATGGTTTGGTATTAAATGCTATATTAACGCATATGGGCTCTCGAAGGAGGCTTAATGGTCCTTCTTAATGTAACTTATGTAGTAAAATATATTGATATAATATTATAAGTGGTGATGAACTGAATCCTCTGTATTTTATAAAGGACTGGATGGAAATGTCATATTTCTTGTACATACGAGGACATAATGCATTTCACACACCATAAACTACCATATTGAGTTTTTCTCTAAATAAAGAAATATACAAAGCTATCACATTAAATTAACACAAAATATAATTATTAACATATCTCTGTAATCTAAAAAATCAAAAAGAAAACAAATTTATAAAACACAGCACTTTCAGTGTCTGTCACGTAGGAAAATAAAACACTCTGATTGCACATAAACGATAGTTGTCCGGAGCTTGCGCACCGCTATTACAACGAAATTGTTAATTATATCACTAACCGCATTCACACATGTATACAAGATCAGTTGAGGGTCGAGCGCACAGCGGGGGTGAGGAACGAATGATTCACGACAGATGGAAAGAGTGCTGCCCTTCAGAGGCGGCGAGGCGCAACTTGGCGCGCATCACCTCGGCGCTGCTGTAGTCTGGCAGCTTGAGGTAGTTCACGCAAGTCATCACCGACGGTAGGTACTCGTCGGGGTCGAGAGACGACTCGAGCGACTTGCGCACTACTGTCAGTGGCGGATTCAGAGCTTTGAAGCCTGTAACAAAATCATTTTATGATGCAAGCTTACTTATACACTATTTCTTTTGAAAATAAAAAATAAAGCCTTTTATCATACCTCCAGTAGGTAGACGCGGACTTCCAGTAACAAACTGTAAGAAGAGTCGTTGCTCCTCGCGATTATACGAGGCTAATATATCAATGAGCATGCGGATCGCACGCGATTCTGCGTTGTAGCCGTGATCAGGACGAATACACTCTGCAAGCATGCGGGGATCCCATCTTTGCTCACGTCCTCCTAAAATAATTCATATTAATTATTTTGGATTTATTACTGCAATGAATCATCAAAAAGATCGTATAATTATACATTTATACAAAGTATTAATTAATTTCTACCTGATGGGCTTCCACAGAACACCTGTTCTAATTCTTCAGGATAAAATATTTTCAAATTGTTTAGTGGGAATACTGATTCAAATCCTTCCTTGAAGGCTTCCATCTGTTTGGTTACTCCTGTGAAAGAGATTGCAATGTTTATAATATTTTTCATGGCGTAATAATCGTTTAACTTAGTCATTATAAGATTGCTTAGGTGACCTAGTGGTGAGAGCACTCCTATTGATCCTAATCGAAGGTTGCGGATTCAAACCCTGGCTAGCACCGCTGAATTTTCAAGTGCTTGTGTAAATTATCTCGTAAATTCATCTCGAGCTCGGGGATGAAGGAAAACATTGTGAGGAAATTTGCATATGCCAGAAGAAATTCTGACACATGTATTGTGTGTAACCTGAAGTGGAGCAGCGTGGTGGAATTAAATTTCATAACCTTATCAGGGAATAGGAGAAGAGGTTTATGCCCAGCAGTGGGATATGTACAGGTTAACTTACTTCACTACTTATTAATTAGATTAATCGTGTTACCTTCATAGAGCAGCCAGTGCGTGACGAGGGCGATGTACTCGTGCAGGTTGTGCGCGGTGACGGGCAGGTCGCGGCCGCCGCGCCGCAGCTCCGTACACCCGTCCCCGGGTAGGATGAAGTCCAGACCCAACTCCTCAATCGGGCATCCATCGAGTTCGAGGGCGTTTATCTGTCGGAACAAACATATTTTCATGTATACTCATATTAATATAAATTCAACAAATTAGATCTGACAATCTATTTCGGATTAATACTTGTTATCGATAAAACTGCTCTACTTTCAGCTTAGCGAGTATCCGTTAGTTGTTAGCTTTATATAATTATTTATATAAAAATTTCATCTCTGCTAAAATTACGTAAATCTGGATCAACTGAGATCTCTGTATGTTTTAAATGTTAAAAACCAATAAAATTATCATGAAAGCTATTTTATGCTTCATTTCTCACAAAAATTCGACTCCGTAAAATACCTAGACGAGTTTGTTCATTCTGAAACCCAATATAAACACCCAACGCTATTATCGTGAGCAGGAAAAAAGAGCTTCAAGCTCAGTGACTAGCTCTCAATAACATCAGTCTCACACGCAGTGCCGCACATCGCTCAGTCCCAGCCACGCCTGCTCACCACCCAGCGGTACTTGCTCAGTGACTAGGTATCAATAACATCAGCCTCACCATCTGGCTGCGCTGCTCGGGCGTGTGCCTCGGGTCGGCGGCGAGCGCCTGCGCGCGGTCGGCGACGCGGCGCAGGCGGCACAGCGAGCGCCACAGCTCCGGCGCCACGTGCCGCACGTCGCTCAGCCCCAGCCACGCCTGCTCGCTCACCACCCAGCGGTACATGCTCACCGACAGCGGGATGTCCACCTGAATCGCAATAAAATATTTTACTCATGATCATTCTTCAAACGTTTATTTCAAAATAACAATAAAACAAAATTTATTAAAGAATATATGCATGCTATGTCGGCTATGATTACTAAGATCTGCCTGCCCCTTAGTCGGCTATTATTATCATTATTTTCATACCATTTGTGTTACGTAAAATATAAAACAATTATAAATAAAATAAAAACATAAATTTATAATCACCATTCGAGAATCCATGACAGCTTTAGCCATAAACTTGCCAAGGAATTTGAATTTAGCTTTGACTCTTGATAGATGCGATGCGCGAGCATTGCGACCGATAGCCTGCGGGAACAGACCGCAGGGCCAGCTCACGTAGGTGGCGTCGGGGGCAGGGGATGGTATCAACGTCTCCTTCTCTAGGTCTGAAGGCTCCGGGGATCGCTCCTCGTCGAGATTCAAAGCATCTCGCACTGAGGATGCTAGCCTTGTGGCGGCATCCGAAGACCGGTCCGTGACGACTGGCGGCTGACTTTTAACGATCTCCCCGCCGAACGAAGTAGGTTTCTGTTTGAAGTTTTCACTGCCGTGCCACAGATCGAGATCTGCGCGTTGCAGCTCTTGGGACACGAGCGCGTAAAACTCAAGGGTAGGTCCAAGACCTGTGCCAACTTCGTTTTCGTATTGAATTTCAAGTAAAGCCTGAAAATTTAAAAGTGTTAAATTTATATTACACAATTTATAGTGTCTGTGTATTGTCAACTTAAATAAAACAATGATTGATTTAAAAAAATATCATTTTTCACATTTTTTATTGTAAGGTGTATGATGGTAACTCCTTGTTTTAAACTTTAACATCAAATCAAAAATTCCCCGCCACCAGGCATACCGCCCGTGTTTGCAGGTGTCATGCTATAATAGTGTATCGTGTGTCACCTTCGAGTGCGCGAACTCGTGCATCACGTGCTCCGCCTGCCTCAGCACGCTGTGGCGCTGCACGGTGCGCTTGCGGCGGTCGAGGCGCGGCGCCACGCGCTCCGCGTCCGCGCCGGCCGCCGCGCGCTCGCCGCCCGCCTCCAGCAGGCGCTGCAACGCGCGGTCCCGGTCGAACGACACCACGTAGAATAGCAGGTGACGGCACTCGAACGGAAACACGAACGGGCTGGGGGAGAGATACATTTTTTAATCGGATTTGGAAAAAAAAGGAGGTTTTAATTTATTGCGCTTTTCATTATTAAGTAAAGAAACTGTTGCTATTTATTATTTGTTTAATTATATAATTATTTATAATAATATACTTTCAGTAGGACCCATATTTTTTATCAAAATCAGTAGTTTAGTTTTTAAATAAAGATAACTGCAAATTTCAAGTAAATGACATTTTTCTTCTTCATATACAAAAAAAATATTTACAAACAAAATACTTATCATATACATACAAAAATACACCATTTATTTCCACAGTATAATATGTAACAACTCACCAAGCATAAGCTATCTTTTTCAACCATGGAGGAAGATTTCCTGTCATAATAACCAATGGATCTTGAAGTTGTCTATTAGCTTTGGCAGCAAGCTGTAAAAAAAATATAAACATATATATAAAAAAATAGGAACTTAACAACAGTTATGACTGATCTTTATAATATGGTATCACATCATCATCAAACAACACATCATCAAAATTATCTTCACATATACAGATATTATAAAGAGGAGTGATTTGTTTTTTTATTTGTATGAATGAAATAGGATCCGAAATGACTTAACCACTTTGGAAAATTCTCTAGTAAACATAAAATATATTAAATTTTATACCCGTTCGAAGCCGAGATGGTCTGCTAATTTATCTATACGTCTGGTGTGTTACGTTACCTTAGCGTTGATGAAGTCGACGTTGGGCACGAGCGGGCGGTGGTCGGGCAGACAGGCAGCGCGGTAGAGCGTGTGCCAGTGGCGGGACAGCGCGTGCAGCGCTCGCAGCAGCGACAGCGCCGGCAGCGCCGCGTCGCGCACCTCGCCGCCGCCCTCGCCCCACAGCGGCGTGCGCAGCGTCACCACCAGAGGCGACGCGCGCGCTGGGACCACACCCTCTGAGAACATTCATATTACATTCTTTAATGTCAAAGCCATTATTCTAAATCGTTATACAATTTTCCACCTTGATAACACAATGATAACGCTTAAGGTGGTACATGCTTGCCTAGAAAATGCCTATAAATTTAGCTGTTCTCATTACATGTAAACCATTTCATTTGCGTTGATGGAATATCAAGCACACAAGTATGCCACAAGTCTTTTTTGATATGAGAAAACTCACCGTTCCATAGCATGTCAGGTTTCCGCCTGGAGGACAACTTTGTAGGCTGGCCCTTGCCCTTGCGTGAGGCTGAGGCATCGGTGCGAGGCGGCTCGCCAGCCTCCACCGCGCGGTAGTAGATCGTGTGTGTCAATACCCAGATACCCGCGTTGGCTAAAAAAATAATACAAGGTTAAAAATATGACAAAAAAACTAGCAATAAACGTATTTAAACTCACAAAATTAAATATGTATAAACTATTCTTAATTACAGTGACTTCATACCTAACGGAGTCTCAGTGTCGGTATCAGCGTCAGTCTGTTCCCCAAATTGTCGCACGGCCTGGTAGACAGTCATATTGTACGGCAACACTGTGTCACCGATCAGGAACTCTAACTTGTGGTCGGCACTGAAATTTATTAATGATACATATTAAAGTGTTCATTACGAGTAATAGATTAGCATGGTTTAGACATATTATGAGGTAAGATGAATGTCATGTGACAAGAACAGTGTTAGATATGAATATGGAGGGATATGTGGGTTGAGGTAAAAGATATACGAAGAAAAGCACATGTTGTGCCAACCCCATATAATGTAGAAGCACTACAAGAAAAAGAAGAATTACTATGTAGTAAAGAGTTAATTTTTTTGCGATAGCAATGGTTAGACAAAGCGATATACGAACTAGGTAATGACTATAAAATTTAAACTTTTTTTATCCTCATGTATGACAAAGTAACAGTAAGCAGATATGTGTTCTCGTGTGTTGGTACTAACTCAGTGGGGTGGTGCGGCGGCGTGGCGAGCGCGTCGTCCACGTCGTCGTCGGAGGCGGGCTCGTCGTCCGACTGCGCGCCCGCACGACGAGCGTACCCACGCTGCGCTAGGTACCTGATAAAACATATTTTTACAAAATTGTTTATGATAGAAAACATTGTGTTGTTGTTACTGTTTTAATACTGAATGCAGGACCTCCATATAATACGCGAGAGCGCGAAAAGAACAAGAGAGAGTGGCATGATCGGCTCGAGCGATTGGCTTAGTTTTCTGTGTATTATCTACTGTAATGTTTTATGTTGTCATGTCAAACTAACGTCTGTTAACCAACTCTACAGACAACCAATCTATTTTTTTAGTTTTAGGAACTCCACTTTACCATATGACGCATCAACGTATTTTTATATCCATTCAACATATTATAGTAAAACATTTGTAACAAAACTTACCGCTCGATGGCTTGAACTAAAGCTAACGGGTCTATCCGAACTACACCTCCTTTCCATTGTTTTAAATTGGTGCAAGTCGGATGACGTTTGAGATCACACTGAAATTGTAAATGATATTGTAGCATAATCTGATCATGGTTTACGATATTTTAATAATAACATTAATAAGTCAAAACATCATTCCATAATAAAAAAAATATTTTTATATTGAAACGGATTCAGAGAGGTGCTATATTTATAATATATTCTAAGTGCATGTGCATTAAATACGTTAAACTAATTAAAATATAATTTACTCACAAGCGGTACCAATATTTGCGTCAAAATATTATCATCTGTCAAGCTGAGTTAGTGAATGTAATGACCAAAATAATTCCATGGTCAAAGACCGACTACAATTTAACTGTTTAATATATCTATTACTGATTCACAACCCATTTATATCTGAATGTATCTCAAGGTTAGTGTATCAAGTAACTATGTATATAATTACCATGAGCTGGTGCGTGTTGAAGAACTTCAACGCGGAGGTGGCTGGCCGCGCGGGCAGGTCGTGTACGCGCACGGGGAACTGTTCCAAGTGCGACACGCACGCGTTCACCTTGCTCACTAGCGCCGCTAGCGCCCCCGCGCCCGTGCTCGCTGGCACGCCCAGCAGGCTCGCCTTTTCGGTCCACTCCTTGTCGCTGTGACATGAAATACATTAATACATTTAGTATAGTCAGGCTGAGAAAGAACTATGAAGTACGTAAGGCGTAAGGCGTCCAAATTAAGATATTATACGCGCGTATGGTATAAATCTAATAAACTACTCTTAAAATTGTTTCACGAGCGGTCACCAACCGCACCGCATATGCTCGCACCTTAACCAATAACATTAATCATAAGTAACACTTAAACCATTGTTATCATTTAACCATGTTATTATACCTATTTAAGGGCGTTAACATTTTTGATCATTCGAGCCGTGTATAAACCCGAGACGTTACCCTTAGGAGACGCAAAGGAGTCTAAACCGAGGGCGGAAAGGTAACGTAACGGCATAAATGGCATTACAAGTGTCAAATCAGTTCTAGAAATATTACGTTTCACTTCAAAAACAATACTCACTCGGCAGTTAGCGGCATATCGGCGAAGACGTGTAAGAAGAGTCTGAGGCGCTCCTCGCATTGAGCGATCTGTTCGGGCGAGTCGCGGCACTCGCTCTCAGCCTCACGCTCGGCGTCTGCGCCTGAGGCTCCGCTACTGCCCGCTTCCGGCTCTGGATTGGTACCCGTCAAGAATTGGAGCAACGCACCAAGCACGCCAGAATGATTCACCTGGAAGACGAATTTGTTATTTATACATACAAAGAAATAAAATTGAAGTCACTGTTTGTAATATTAATATATCAGTTTTCTACTAAATACATGCAAGAATATTTATACGATACTAATATTAAAATACCAATTTTTAATTCAACAGGTAGGTATTTTGATTTCACAGGTACGAACTTGATGATATAAAGTGTAACATAAGCTACTTTTATTTTCGAAACGGGATATATTCCGGTGTGAAAATGAAAACCCTTCAAATTGTTTTATGCAGATGAAATCATGAGCAACAGCCAATTTACAATAATATAAATTATAACTTTTTCTGCAGAACTAGTGCATCTACGCTTCAGCGTACTAACTTCGAAAGGCGACACGTCGTGGTTGAGCAGCGTGTCGCGCAGGTGCTGCAGCGCGGCGCGTTGGTGCGCGGGCGCACGCGTCGGCAGCGCAGCCGCTAGTGCTGCCAGCTGCTCCAGTGCGCCCGCACCACCTCCCAGTGCGCCCCAGTCGCGTTGAAGTCGTGCGGCACGCCACGACACCCACTCGCGAACTTTCTCTCTACAAGAGTAATGGTTATGTTATATAAGGTGGGCACGGTCTCTCAGATTGTCTATAAAAATTATCAGATCAAGAATTCGACATAGCGATGGACTCCCATAACTCAACTGGTTAGACAGCTAGAGCATTACCATGATAAACGGACGCGGAAGGTGCAGGTTTAAATGCTGCTGTGTCGCGAAATTTTGATACAGTGTAACCACTAATATAAGCTAGTATAATTAATTATCCATAACAATAAGATAACGTACTTGTTCTGCACGGAGAGGTTAGCCGCGTGCGGCGCGGCGAGCAGGGCGGAGTCCTTGTGCGCGTGCGGCGCGCGGCCCCAGCGCGACGGGTTGAGCGACGACAGGAACGACGACGTCTTGGACGCGCCGGCGCGGGCCCCTGAACGCGCGGATACCGCTGTCGATGCTGTGGTTTAAAATTTAAGTTCAGAAAGCATATAGAAAGTCTTCGAAGAAGAGCGGTAAACACGTCGTACAAACGATTTGTTATGCATCAAGCATGCGTTAACTTCATAAGAAAAATTGTAAAAAACATAAATCCTTAAAAAATGTTATCGACTTACTATTGAATAATTTTATTTAAAAACCAAACAAAGCAATGTAACTATTTCTCATTCATCAATCGCTAATAATAGCCATGGACATTCAATACAATAATTGCGTTTTTGTTTTCTAACCAAGCAAAATAACAAAATTTATTGAGAAATGTGAGACTCAGTGATAAAGATAACATAAACGTCAAAATAATAATTATAAAAAGAAACAGAATATACATAAAATATAATGTTATTGTAGCGGTTTTGACATTTGCCCGCTTATGAAGTTTTGTATTCAATAATATTAAATTTGAAGGAGCAAATAGCTGTACTTTATTGTCAATTGTGACGTAAAGTTATGCAGAATAGTTATACGTACAGTGTGCAGTAACAGCCGCGGCGGCCGGCTGCGGCGCGCTGACGGGTAGCGCATGCGCATGCGGAGGCGCGTCCTCCCGCCGGCCGCGCTGCTGCCGAGCTCCGCCAGAGCGCTTAACTGCGCGCTTGCGCTTCAGCATCTCGGCTAGCTGCAGTGGACTGCCGGATCTGTAGAGAAATGATGTTGAAATATTGGTACAAGTTGAACGATACTAATGACTAGATTATATTGTTACACAATATTATAACGACAGTGTCTTTATATAATATAATATAAATAATATAATTTTTCTGTTTAGATGTTTATCTCCTACCAATAGTATTATTATAAAATATTTATCTCCTACATATTACGAATGTAAATACCTGTGAACTGTAGTTGTCTGTTGATGAGTCGATGCTGATGTGGCCGGTCCGGCTTCTGAACTGCCGCTTTCGGTTCCAGCCACTGTAGTAAAAATATTTTATTTGTACACCTTATTGCAGGTTGCTTCTACTTTAACCGAATAAAAAAAATGAAAAAGTGCTTCTTAAATTTAAGTCCTATGTCTACCACAAATAAATATATAATATGAAAACTAACTGTTCAAAATACTTACGCAATGAACTAGCAATGAATGATCCGGAAGCAGAGAATGCTAACGACAAATTGTGATGGTCCAGAGATGACGCCGATGTGGAAGCGGGAGGCGAGGAACCTCCGCTTGAACGCATGCTTGTTCCACTGGGGCACTGAAATATATAAAAGAAGTCAGTTTTTTATTACTTTTTATCAATATGCCAGAATAATTTTTAGTTCAAATATCTCATCCATACAGATAAAAAAAAATTGAAGCGGCTGCTTATAATGTAAAGATAAAAACTTTTGACTAAATGTATATGAACATTTACACAATACTTATAACCTAATCATAATTTTTTTTACAAATTATCTATCTGTCTGTTTGCTCCGAAAAATCTTTGGGACAGCTGGACTGATTTTAATGAAACTTCCACTGGAAGATAATCGATGTCATAAGTATTAACATAGTCTATTACTTTTTTAAAACGAGATTAGAATACCGCGGGTAAATTTGACAACTCTTAAATTGTTTAACGCTGACGAAGCTGCGGGCTTCGTGTCCGTGCTAGTAATATCATAATATAATAATATCTCACTTTCAGTTTGGTCTGTCTAGTAGCCGGGGCCCGTTCAGCGAGCTGAGCCACTTGGTGCAACACGCCTTCGCGACGGAACTGAACGCCCATCTCCTCCGGCAAACGCTGCATCAGTATCTCGGCCAGTTGTAGGGAACCAACCACGATGCGTAGGTCGCTTGATGCCATCATGCCCGCGATGTGGGAGGATATCACCTATAGATAGATTGTATTTTTAGTTTCATTTATTACTTAAGATTAAAACTTAATTTACAAGATTCGTCGTAATGAGAACAATGTTGAGTTAAAAAAAAAGGAAATTCACTTTTTAACACAATATCCTATTATGTATTGTGTATGTGTTATGGTGTTGAAAAAAATCTATGTATTCTCTTTCCCCGCAGAGTTCCAGTACACCTCGTGCAGCACGCTCAGCAGCGCGCGCACCAGGGATGGGTTACAGCGCACCATTGCTATGCGGGGGTCCATCAAAGTGTACGTCTCACCTGTGTCTTGAGCACTTGTCTGAGCAGCGGCGCATCGGCGTAGTAGACGGCGCGCAGGATGGCCTTCAGCGCCTGCGCGCGCAGCGCCGGGCCCGCTGAGCTCCAGTATACCTCGTGCAGCACGCCCAGCAGCGCGCGCACTAGGGATGGGTTGCAGCGCACCATTGCGATGCGGGGATCTAGAGCACATGGAATACGTGAACAGAGTGGTAATAAGGGTGGTTTATAGAGCAAATTGACAATACGAGGTGTGTTCAAAAAGTATCGCGAATTTTGAATTTTCGCGGGTTACGTATATTCGAATTTCGATTTTTTTGTGGCGTTATGTTGGTACTCATGTCTCTCACTTATGCCGACAAGCTCGGCCATTTTGAATGTTCACTTAATTGTTGACAGCTGCTTTGCTTGCACGTGTTTTGGATCGTC
>DVXP01001786.1:0-14102 GCA_018235645.1 Junonia grisea | reverse complement strand
CCAAAATATCGATATTTTTTATCGACAACTTTCCACACTATTATCGATATCGATATTTGGGCATATGCCATCACTAAACTCGATAATGCCAACCACTGAGGACAATGATGCCAACTAACAAAAAGAGGAAATAGCAGTGGACACATCGTTGACAGATTGTTTAGCTAACCCGTTTCCGCTAACTGACGTATCTTACTTTATATAATCTTTGATTAAAACGGGAAAACGTTGAAACAGACAAAATATCTACAAATCGATACAAAAGTGTTAGATATTAAAAAATCAATCTAATAAGAAGAAATTCTTTAAAAACTAAAATTATAAACAAAAAAATATTTATTACCTTACAGAATTATAAGTAGATACAAAAATATATTTAAAAAAACAAAACTGAAATGTGCGCTAACTTAGCAACTCAACTCAACATCCACTTTACTTTTGAAAGCAATTTATCTTGAATTCATCAAGGAGCGGGTCTACTTTAAAAGATTTATTTTTATCAAATAATTTGTAATATTAGTTCACAAAAGAAGTATTTTAAATTCGTTAAATTTTATATAAATTAGTTTTAGGTCTATTTTATTTTTATACTTTAAAACTAACTTATTTTTCAATTGACATTATAGTTTCATCAAAATTAATTGCAATCTCTCTTATTTTATACTTGAATGTTAACCAAATTAAGAATAACATCAACTTTATTATACTTAGATTTTCTATTAATATAGATATTATCTTCGCGTCTTAACCAAGGTAAGTTTAAAATTTTTATTTTCATAATAATAAAATATAAAATAATTAATTGATTTCTTTCAGATTTACAGTAGGATTTAATTATAATTTGATTATGTTTTAGCAATATCCAGAGTAAATGAATCTCTTTCAAAAATTAAAACAATTATTTCCTATTGATTGAATAAAATATAACACCACAAAAATCATACTTATATTTTATGTAAATTGTCTAGAAGCAATTTTCAATTGAAAAAAGCTTTGTCAATAATAAAAATATATATAAATTCAAATTTGGTAAAACACAAGTGTTCAAATGAAATGAACAATAAAAATTGCATTAATTTTATGAAAATGTTTGATAACAGTTTTTAGTCTCTTCAAGATAAACTTAGGTTGTTGTACTTATTAGAAGTTGTATATTGCAAATCAATTTCTCACAGTTATGTACTATATAAGAAACTGTTTGATATTCAGAGAAGAAAATTTGTAAAGAAGAATATTTGGCATACCTACCTAAATTTAATGCTTGAATATTATATTTTGTTTTATAAAAAGGATATTCAGTAAGGTTCTTATATATTGTCATATTAAAAATGGGTCACAAAATATTGCAGTAAAGTCGTAGGAAGTATACGGTAAGATATTTTCTTACATTTAATACTACCTGTTGAAACAGTCAGTTGTACAGCTAGGCATAAGCATATTATTTAATACAGTAATTTTAAAAAATCACAAAAGTATTTTATAAAGAGAAAAAGAAAGTGTAGTATGGTTCGTGGATGTGATGTAAGAAATAAGATCCTTGACAGGAAAATAATGTTCGGGTGGAGAAAAATCTTAAAAGGTTAATCGGACAGAACTTTTAAGTCTTGATTAAATTTTAATGCCTTAAAGCAGCTTGTATATAATCTCCAATAGTTAATAAGAAAATAACCAGTGGATTCATGTAGACATTATATGTACCGCAGTACTAAATGTCTGAAAAATATAAATTCACCGAATAATAACAGTTAATTTCTTTAAGTTTAGCAAATAATGTGTTATAATAGTGCAGTGTTCTCATTATTCAAACTAGTAAATTGTTTTTATTAATTAAATATTAAAACATAACAGTCCTTGTAAGTTTTACCTTCAACTTTTATTTGTCTACATTTTATAAAAATATATATCAATAAATATAATTACAACTTCATACTTGTAAATATTGGTAGAATTTTTATATGTGTATAAATTGTATTTCTAGTTTTTCAAAGTTAAAAATAAATTCTACTATGAAAAAGTAGAATATATTTTTAACTTAGGTATGACACAAGACATTTTTTCCTTGGTAACTTCTGACAGTCATCTGTCATTAGAACAGTCAGAGATTTTGAAATACTAAAATTATTTGCATAGAACAGTTTATCTTTTCTTCTATTTCTATCTATTATAGGTTGATTTAGCTGTTTATTATGGAGGCAGTAGTATTCTTAGTAAACAAGATGCATCCAATATATGAAGCAACTGCAACAACTATTATACAGGTAAGAATCAATTGAATTCACTATTACTGCCTTATACACTTCTAAATAACTTCAGTGAAGCTTAGTTTTGTTAATTAACAAGTATAAAAGTAACAAAAATAGACACTCATGATAATTAGTGATTCAAATTAATGCTTTCTCTGTATTCAATAATCAACAGAATAGCATTTCTATTAGAAAGAAAAAGTAAAGAAAAAATATATACTGTAATAAATATGATTATATTCTAAAATCCAATTTAAAGTTTAAATAAAAAGGATTGCTTAATATATACACTTTTAAAGTTAATTGCTTACTATGTTTAATAAAATAATAAAAAAAAACATTATCTTTTTCTTGTTACACTGATAAAAATCTTAAATTGTTAATAAATGATTAAAATTTTTCTTTTAGTAAAAGTAAAAAAAATATATACATCTAATAATATAGTGCCTTTGAATTAAACAAATACAAACTATTGTTTTATTAAAAACAAAATTGTATTTGATAAATAATGAGCTTGTGTAAATGTAAATTATTAGGTATCCTTTATTTTATGAATATTACTTATTTATATACAAAATATTTTTTGATAATATGTAAAAATTTTGTTATATGTAACCTACTAAATCTATTTATAATTATTTGATTTAGTAATATCTATTAAATTATAGTACATTTCAAAATGATAACAGATTAATTATATATATGTACTGAATACATATCTATAATCTATTCATTTTATATTTGCGACTTTTCAAAGTAAATATAGATTAAGCTGTAATTATCTATTTATATAATTTTATTTGAAATATGCTTTGCGTTTGCGATTTTTGCCAAATTAAATACATTTCTTCATAAATTAATTTTTTTGCGTAGAGTGTGACGTACCGTGTGCGTTTACGAAGTGACCTATGTTCATAACAAAGAAAACTTTACAATAGTAAAAATTATTAAAATTATCTAATATAAAAGTTTTAACTAGACATGTATATTATATATCATAAGATAAAATCCTTTAAATGTTTAAATATACATATTTATTTACGATATTCGTAAATGCACCTTGTTCGATATCTTCATTATAAACATTTGAACCTCAAATATCGAAACGCTTCTAATTTGACAAAAAAAAAGAAATATTTTCACTTGATTTTATAAATACGACAACAAACAATTTGCACAATTTTTCTATTATTTCATCATGATTTCGCCTACAATAACTCTATTGTTAGATTATAGCGTGGCGGTAAGGTGTAACGCATCAACTGCAAGACTTTAATTTTTTTCTTTCGTAATAACGAAGTTAACATTTATGAAATGTCTTTTTTAATTCAAATTAAATTTTATGATTCTATTCTTTCAGTTTTTGAATATTTCTTTTAAAAGATGGACTTTATTGGTTGCGTATTTGACTTTACCGCGCAAGTACTAATTCAGGGACATTATAGCTATCTCTTTTTAACATTCAGAAGTCGTCCAGTGCTTGTGGCGTTTGGTGCGGTCTACGCTACGTTTCGTCACTAGAATTGAATTCATACTCATTTGAATAGTGTTTTTAGGACTTACTCCGCCATTACTATTAGTTTTTTTTCGTTTTCGTCATTTTGTTCGCTCGTAATGAACTAGTCGTGAGTGCCATGTGAAAACATTGTATCAATGGTTCCCCAATAAGTGTTTGAGAAGTGTATCATTTCCTGTTCCATATCGTACAGAAAACAAGCTACTACGACCGCTTGCGAACTCTATTCGTTATCACGTGGGTTAAATTTCGAATAATGTGAATTTGTAGACAGAATTTTGAATGTTTATTATTTATGTGCTGCTAGTGATAACAATGTTTCTTCCGTATAAACAAAGACCGGCGTATAATCAGTGTTAACCGTTGTTTTCAGAAGCGCGCCGTACGCTCGCGGTCCTCGCCTTTCATCTATCGCGAGCCGGCTGGTGATTGATCCGGAGAATGACCGCTAGTAGCGGCTCAGTGAAGTGTAGAACAGTGTTAGTGTTGTGATCGAGTTTATAAGTGAAACGTTACATAAGATCGGGATGAGTGAAGTAGGAAGCCCGCCCTGACGCGTCTTGCGCCGGCGTCCGCGGCGGGCGACGCTCGTGTCATGGCCCCGGCGCTCACAGTGACTCCACAATATAGCCACTTCGACGCGGTCGACGAGACCGAGAAGCTACCCCACCGAAGACGGGCCCTCGCGTCCAACAAACAAATACCCATGGAGGAAGACGACATGGGACTCCAAAACCAACCCAGCCTGGCTAAAGATTCACAAGAAATGGAACAGATCCTAGTTGATCTCGGTAACAGTGATTTAGTTCAAGCAGACCTCCTCCAAGCGATTAAAACCTTAGAAAGTGGTGGTGATACTCTGTCTACTGGTGATCCAGACGTTATATTCCCTTTGAGTGGATTTGATTTAGCAGACACTGCTGATTCAGAAGGTGATGCTGCAGAGGATAAGATTAGACTTCTTCAAGCGCGTCTGGAACGACGTTGCGCGTTTCTATTACGTCGGCTACGGATATTGCAAGCTCGAGAAATTGGTAAACGAATATCAGAAGAAGCGGCTCAGTCGTTTGAAAAGAGTGCTCGAGGGGCTCGGAAAGATGGTGGAGGGAGGCCCATGGGGTTGAAAGCTTTGTTAAAGAGAATAGAGACTACTGCCACCTTGCAAGCCAGTGCGGCATCTAGATCGGTTGTGGGTCCTAAATACTATAGAGCGGGGACCTCTAAGGGTGATGCAACTAGGTCTGCCTCTATAGGCATAGCGTCTGGAAGTCTGGCTGGTTTGGAGGACTCTGCAGGGGCTCTCAGATCTCACCTATCAGTGGTTAAGCACCAACTGGATTCTGATGCAACTGCCTCCTCGTCAGGAGCTGAGAGCAATGATGAAGCGGTCACATACAACAATCCTCATCAACAACACATGCCCATGTAAGTTTCATTTGTATTCATTTTAATATAGAGCATGAACATTTAGGTTTTGATATTTACAAAATGTATACAAACAATTCTGCAGTACATTACTATATGTAACATAACACAGCCTGTACATATCCCACTGCTGGGCATAGGCCTCTTCTATCAGGGAGAAAGTACAGTACTATGGGATATTGAAATAATTATTTTTGTATCTATATAAAAAAGTTACTGAAACATTTGTAAATTTTTAATTTTATACATTTTCTAATATCTAAAAATAATAACACACCACCAATTGCAAATATATTAAAAGAGTTTATTTTTGATAATAACAAATATTTGGGCAAGTTATTTGTGTTTGCTTTGAGATAACTCTAGGGTATTAATGTAGAAAATATCATACATTTATTATATATATTAGTTTAGTTTTGACTGACGTGAATAATTTTGTTTTTTCACTATCAATAATAGGAAACTTATTGACCTAGTGATGAATAAACAAACAGCCTAAACTGCTAACCAGATTGGGTAAAATTGGCATTCAGCTTATAATATGATAAAGACATCCAGTTAGAATAAAATATTAACTTTCAACCTCTGAAAAAAGTGAAAAAGAGTGTTCAAAATTTATATTAAATAAATTGTAGTTAAGCCAAGTTACTAGAAAATAGTAGTCTAATAATAAAATGTCCCATCAGTAAAATAAGGACTTATGTTTTGAATCAATAAACAATCAAAATCAACCCTGAATTGATTTGAATAAGTAACAAATAAAGTTTTATGTTAATAGCATGCATAATGCTATATATACTATGGCTTAACTCACTTACATTCTGCATAGAAATACATTTACCATTTTAGGGGTGGAATTTCATCATCATTCCATTCATAGCATATCTCTATACTACGTAAATATTCAAATAATTAAAAACAAGGAGCCACTCTCTGTGTGTATGTAAACTGTGGAGTTTACATACACATAGAGTGTGGCTTCTCCCTAATAGGAGAAGAGGCCTATGCCCAGCAGTGGGATATGTACAGGCTGTTACTTTACTCATTGTTATGGTTCCAGAGATACCATGAGTGACTATCACCTTAAATATCTATAACATACCTACATGTAGTTTATTAGATATAGGTTAGGCAACATGTTCTAACATTTGTGAAACATCTATTAGGTAACTTGTTTATCTCAAGTTCCAACTATCTTGCATTTAGGCATGTTTACGATATTTACATTCTCGAAATAATTATTTTAATTACTTTTGTTTCTAACAAAATATAGATAGAATGTTTCTAAACCAGTTAATTTTAATGTGAATCATAATAAATGTATGTATAAGCTTATCTATTTTATTATATTTATAGAATTTACTACAAGAATGTTAAAAGAAAATATATTTATTAAAACAACTCAGATTTAATATGTAACACTTTGTTAGATTGTGCAATATTTACTATTGATATTATAGGGCTTTCTTTCATCTTTTTACCTTACTTACCTTATTATAATCACTTCTAGATCAGTAAAAATACATTTATTGGGATATTTTATTATTTAAATATTTAAATATTGGTATCACTGATTTAAAAATAACATTTATCTATTAAGAATTAAAGAAAAAAGTATTTACAAGGCAATAAGTTATTTGAATAATTAGTCAAATGGAAAATTTCATTGCCGTGGTGTTAATAACAATACTTTATTGATATAAGTTTTTTTTTATGGAATATAAAATAATAAATTATATTTTTCGTGTTAGTTGCCTACAGGAAATATTTGTTATTTTTAAAATTGTAGTGAAATTACAATGTTTTGTGGGTTAGGTTCAAACAAAAGATCATTGGCTTAAACTATTTATATTGGAATATTTATAAACATCTCAGTTGAAGTTATTTCTGCTCTGGTTAAAAGTTCAATCCTCTTTTCTGTCATACTGCATACTTGAAATATACTGACCTAATTTCTATTTTAGTGTCTTCTATTGGATATAGGAAATGTTTTTAATAAATAATTAGTAGGTCGTTCAAAACAATATTATTTAAGGTGTGGATGTATACTGTTTTGATAATATTCCTATTTAATTTGAATGCTTCTTTTTCTTGCTAAATTTAAAGTAAAAAAATATGCTTAAAACATTGAAACATAAACATTTTGGTTTGGTTATTGTTTGTGTAAAGTAGGTAGGTAGGTAATGCTTATAAAAAATATTTTAAAAAATTTTAAGGTTTTACTTTTTTTATAGTAATGTTGACTAGATGTCATCAGTATAATTGTAAAAGTTATGCTAAAAAGTTTAACACATTTTTAAACAAAATGTTTATTTTTTTTTTTTATATATTTTTAAGAATAAACAGTATTAACAAAAATAAAACAATTTTAGTTCCTAAGATTAGTTGTTAGTTGTGAGACAAGGATAACATCCTCATAAAGTGCTGATACTTACTATCTTATTATTAAGACTAGCTCTATGTGCCCTCAATTATAATTTTATAATACAGTTGTGGGTACACTGGTGGGTGTAAAAGCATAACCAAATATTGAAAATGATTGAAGTTTTATATAGGATGTTTTATATTGAGGTCCAGATTCCCAAACCTAACAATATATGTTATAATGTGGTCTAGATATCTTTGTTGTGAGCAAGGATTGTACCTGTGTCCGTTAGGGAATGTACCCATACTATGTGATTATGAGGCTATTTTTAAGAGTTTTTGATGCCCTACCCCATTGGTGTCCATCTGTAGTATTTGCCAAGAATCAACCCTCCCCTTCCCACAAAATGGGTCACATAGTTTGGGTACATTCCCATAGTGCTTTAGTCAGTTGTAGTGACCAAGTCATTGAGGCTTGTCAGGTTTTACCATAATATAAACCCATCACAACATCTCCTTTAGAAATTTGTGAAAAAAGGTTAAATTAATGTAAAGACTGTAATATATGTGAATATAGTTGTGTAGAGGCAATTGCTAGTTAAATGTAAAACTCTTTTCTGTTCTATAACTAATAATATGTTAACGTTTTCAGCGAGAAGCGCGCGCTGTGGTCGTGGCAGCGGACTCGCGCATCGCTCGCGTCTCGCTGGTGCTGGCTGCAGGTGCAAGTTCAGGAGCTCGAGTACAAGATCCGCCAGCACACCGACCTGCATAGACAGGTAACACGTTAGCAAATACTCATACTTTATTGTTGATGCAGGATAAATGTTCATTGATACCAGGCTCCTGCCGAGATGGCCTAGTGGTGAGAGCATGTCGATCTAAACCGAAAATCGCTAGTTCAAACCCTGGCTAGCTCCATAACCTTCTCCCTAATAGGAAAAGGGGTTGATGCCCAGCAGTGGTTATGTGAGATTGTACTCGTTAAAAATCTCTGCGATTACCGCTATCAGCATGAAACGGAGAGGTTGCAGGATAGCTTTCGCATGCACATTCGAAGCCCCTCTCGAATGTACGCATATTACCTGACCTATGTTTTATTTTTCTACCCCTCCCTCTCATTTGTGAATATTCGTAGTATATTTACCAAGACAAGATGTCTTGAATTTTGACCAATTTGAATTTTAATGACCTTTTTCTAGGGTTTCAACTAACTCAAGGACAGTTTTTGTAAAAACTTAGTGTTTTGAAAAACTCTCTCACGCCCAAAACGGTTCACGTAGGTATTGGTACATTCCCATTTATGTTACATTATATGTTTAGTCAACTAAACAAGTGGACTGTGGTATTAAAATAAATTTTGACACCCCTTCTCCCTCATCTGTGTAGAGGTGTAAGGTTTTGCTTTATTTGATACAGAACTCTTAATGGGCTCTCAATAAATTACGTGAGGTGTTTTTTGATAACTAGTCCATTTACTAATATCGCGTGCCTAAATGCCTGTTTTTAATGTACCTAGATACGATAAATTTAATTCCAAAAAGGATATTGTTTACAGAAAAATATTACGTCTTACTTGCCAGGATCTCCTCCTCCGCTTAAAGTATGATGAAATTCTGCTCGACCCTTTTGAACATCTCATAAAATTGTTTATTTAATTTATTTTTTTTTTAAATGATGGATTGCGTAATTTTTTGTTTTGGATGATATATTGATTCATTATTAATACTTGGGATGCCAACTTGATATAAAATTTTATCCTACGTTCCTGCCCTTTCCATTGACTGAATGGACTTGTTTTTTTAATGTTTCTTTAATTAATCGTTTTTACACTCTATATATATTAACTAGTAAACTCAGCTGGGTGTCGTGTTGGCTGCTATAATAATTATGTGTAATATACACGGCGCCATCTATTGGATACTTAGCAAAATTAGAGAACAAAGGCTATTGAAGTGTCTCAAATAACCAAATTATAACTGTTAGAATATGATCTAATATAAAATAAAAATGTTATGGTCGTTAATTTTATTGGCAAATGTTTTTAGATGGGCCAAATCATATGCATAAACTTTTTTTGAAAATCCGTTCAATATCATTGATGTTTAAAACGCTACCAAATATGTATTACTTGAACTAAAAATAGCGCCTACAAATCTTTATCAGATCATCCTTTACAATATGCCGAAGAACGAAAACATCGCGATATATACAAAAAGAACCTAAATGAAAAATATCTAAATACCTATTAGTAAACATTTAGTTAATGAAGTGACATGTTAGCGGCGATTTTTAATCGCATTTCAACGAATTCGATAAGATATGCTGTAATACATGTGTGAACTAACAGACCATTAAAAAGTATCCTAATTAGTGTAATCTATTTTGTTATTATAACTTGCTTTCACATCTGTTCCTGTGAACCCATCTGGTAGTTAGGTTAAGTGTATAATGAGATGCTTGACAATCTCGTAAATTAAAATAAAATAATTATAAAAAAGCTTATGTTATGGAATTAGGTAAATGAAAATAAAAAATCCTGATCTAAATTATTAAAAAAATAAAATTAAATTGAATTTAAATTACTAAATTCAATTTAATTTTATTTTTTTATGAAATTATGGGACTTTCGCAAGTACATACAAAGTTACAACTATTTGAAAAATAGGTACGACTTTTTGAAAAACTCAGGCCAGTTTTGTGTATCTCAAAATTTTAAGCCTGCAGATAATCGCTCTTGCAGCCACATTTGTAACCTTTGGTCTTAAGTACTTTTGGTTTAGATAACGATATGTAATGTTCAAATCATTATTTAATATTTAGATAAAGCTTTTATTGACTAAAATAATGTTGATTCTCCAGTTTGACCTATGACAAATTTGTTAAAGAACTATTCGTTTTATTCATGTCTTTAATTTATTTACTACCTACTGGCGAGTAAATCGTGACACATACTACTCGACTGACTTCTTAGTCATAGCAGCAATTGCCTATTTGCATGCGTACCTTCTTCTATATAGCGTTTTACTAGTAAACCAAACCCCAGGGTTTGGTTGAGTTTAATATTTAATTTAGAGGGGTGCGTAAGATTAAGTAGGTCACAAAGATCATAAAGAAAATTACCTGGTCATTGCAGCACTGATGAATGGGAAACCTAATCTAAAATTTTGAAAACATTTATTTAAAAAAATTACACATTAGATATCTGTTAAGATAACAATTATTTTTTAAATGTATATGGTAACTTTGATCATTACCACATTCCTTCGAGGCGCGGTATAAAGATTCATGAAGGCTAGAAAAAAAAAATAGGGCAAACGAGTAGGTAGGTATGTGCTATTAACTAGTAATTATACTGCATAATTATGTCTACGGCAAAACAATACATTATCATTACACGAGAGATCGGTTGAAATGAATAACACCATAACGATTTTAATATAAAGTTCTTACATAGTATAAATTGTTATAAAATTATTATACCAACATTTACCTAAAATTTTGTACTTAAAAACGGTGATAGAATTAAGGGATATTCAAAAATATTTATCGTTTGAAGTTCTTTTTTTTTCAAGTTTACCCATAACTTTTATGTAAAAACTTGTGAATTTTCTATCACAATTAAGATTTCGTAATTCCCAAACTTTCACCATGATTTCAACATTCTCAACATACAGTACTATGACGCAATATGGTTGCCTACTTTTGAATTTCACAACGAGCAAACTATTTTCATGTTGAAAATAAAATGTCGGTTTTTGGTAGTCGGCCGTACAAAGAACTATGGGATGTTTCGTAATAAAGTTCAGTCAATGACGTCATGGATCGACTCTATGTTGTACCGAAGTGACGCAATAATAACACAAGTTGGAATGTATGGATTCGCGTGGTCGGCAGACACTGTGACGTCACATAAAATTACTAAATAATTTAATAGACTATTGTTAAGAAGTAGCATAATTTTAAACTAATTCAAAGTTAGAGTTACGTTAACAAAACAAAATGATTTATTTGTTATTAGTTATTTTTAAAATAAATACACAATTTGGAAAATTTATACTCTGAATGGTAGTTTCTTTTAACTTTATCCAGACCCAAGAACTTATTGTAATTTAACCAAAGTTATCGTCATCGTTGGGTCGAACATGTGAATGCACCCTTAAACTCAAGCAGTACTTCCAATATGGGGTCAATTCGTTTCATTAACGCTAGCGTATTACGGAAGAATTAACAGTATAGTGTCGCATCATTATGTAATTAGTAGAGACCGGATTATATGCATTTGTATATAAGCATATGCATTTGCATATGCCACTTTTAGAGAATAATGCATATTTCGGCCATTTCTTGGTAAAATTGCATATTTTAGCCATTTTTGTCGGTTTTAATTGCATATTGCACCTAAAAATCAAGGGTAAAATGCATATTTTCGACGCTTTTGCCTCGCCCTTCAGACTGTTTTGGTTGACGACCTTTTTTTTTAGTCGGCACTAAAATCATTGCGGAAATGTATCTACGTGATGACCTATTTTTTTGGTCGCCACTCAAGAAAATTGTGCCTTTTACTTTTATTTTATCGGTAACTGTACCTATTTTTGCTATTTTTTTTTTATAAAAATGGTATGTGTTTGCATATGTTTTGCACATTTCAGTATTGTTGGTGCATATTTCGGTTATTTTTTGTGCATATCTCCATGCATATAATGACCATTTTATGTTGCATATAATCCGGTCTCTAGTAATTATTGGCCAGTAAATTACCTATATCGAAACCTAATAATCAATGGTACAAGTACAACAGTGTGTTTTTATTTAATGAAAGCTTTGTTTAATTAAAAATTATTTATCATAATAAATTTTTATTTGTCATAAAAAAATTGCTGCAAATAAAGTACAAAATTATGGCGCGATATTTTTAGAGCTTTGTTTACTTTATATTATGCATAAAACCTATTTAATAATTGAAAAAATAATAATTAAAATTGTTGATAGTTGGCCTAGAGAACCAGTTGAACAAGCACAAAAAAATGTATATTTAACCTTGACCTCATGTTTTTAAGGCAGTTAAAAGAAATTGTGATACAAATTTTAGCTCTCTTAAAACTTAGAGTGAGTACTAAACATCAGGAAATGTGTCAATTATCACAACAATAATTACGTTGCAAATTATGTAAAAAACTTTCGACCCGCGTCCTTGAAACGCGAACATGTCGAATAAATGGAACAGGTCAGAACTTGTTCTTATAGCATTAATTTTTTATAGAACACGCTACAAGGTTAGTATCGGATTTGAAATTATGGGGTCGCGGTTTGGAGGGCTAGCCTTTATATCTTTTTTTACGAAACAAAATACAGACTAAAATCACATCACAACATGAAGTACTGAATCGATTTTGATAAAATTGTACGGAACGTCAATCTGACAGCATATACTTAAAAAAATTCAAATTGGTTTCAAAAATGACAAAAAACAACTTACCTACTTAAAAATTTTTTTTTTGATCGGCGGAAAAAAGGGAAATGGTATTTGGAGTACACAACTGTTTTATTTTCCAAGATGGCGTCTAGATTTTAATATAGAACTGTTATTGCATCTGTATTGCAGTAACGAAAAAACTATTAAGTTACAGCAACAGGGCATAAGCAAATTAAATAACTCGCAATCTAATCTTATCGCGAGTCTGTTTAAGTATTTGGGTCAGTCGGTAATCTCGCGTTATTTCTTCCATTCCTATGCGCTTGGAATTCGTATTTGGTTTAATAGACAATTAACCCATAGAAAAACTTGAAAAAATTGGATCCAAGTATCCTAAAATTACCATACGTAGGTACATTAAAAACTTGTTAAGGCGAAATAATATGCGCTATTTTTATGGGAATATCAATAATAACGTCGATGATTAATTACTGATTAAATGATAATCGCTTCTCCGATCAAATACGATTGTTATTATTTAACAACATATTATGTACAATTTCTATGAATTTGTCATCACACCACGAATAGCACTCATTAAGATAAGACGTTCGAATTGTCTGTTTATCGCGACATGTGATATAACAACAATTTATTACCAATACAAATTTTCGTCAAATTCTGATATTTTTGAAATTTCGGGTTTTGTTCCAGGGATTTTCATAGTAAAAAAATTGTTATTCACATTCAATTTCATTCATATGGTCACAGGAAAAATAGACTTTAAAGTACGGGACACCATATTTTTTATTTAAAAATTTCGTTTTATTAATGATAAGAATTTGCTTTAAAAAAATGATGAAAGAAAATACAATACTCGGTCGTTAATGGGTTAAGATAAGATTCGACAAATCTTTTTATCGCGACACGTAATACAACACCTGATGTCGGGAGATAGAAGGTATGACGAATGAAGAGTATCCAATAACATTAGCAACGAAGCGTCGGGTCATTCGAGTTCATACATGTAACATAGTTACCGCTAGCGAAAGCTTTCGCCCGTTAACTGATTAAAAGCTTCGTTATAATATAACTAGCAACCCGCTCCGGCTTCGCCCGGACCAACGCTGATAGTATC
>DVXP01001785.1:0-14103 GCA_018235645.1 Junonia grisea | reverse complement strand
AGTTCAAAATAACCGAAAAGTATGAAAAGTTTGACAACAGATAACAGAAAACAATGTCATTGCATTTGCCAGTGTCAGATTAAGTCGAAACATTTGCGTTCCGTTCTATGGCGACAATTCAATCACCAGGATCATATTCAATTAAAAATTCAATACAATTAAAATATTTTCGAGTAAGATTCATTTTAATAAATAATGATAAAGAATATTTTATCTCAACATTATTTATTTAATATATTCATGATTAAATAATATGATTGATTTATTGTAAACTATCCTTTCCCTTATATTAACACGTTCCTTTACATGAATTGTTTATGTGTATAATGATTTAAATGTCAGACTGATTTATTGAAAATCAATACAATGATTATATTTTTAGATTTAATAATTCCGGTTTCATTTTTACTTCATGTTTCGTGTAAATGTATTTAAAAATAAGTTATTATTTTAGAGGATAGTACCATTATTATACGTTACCGTTCGATGTGGTGCGAAAATAAATTGTCTCCTTTGTGTTTAAATTCATCTCGAGCTCGGTGGTGAAGGAAAACTTCGTGAGGAAACCTGCATGTGCCAGAAAAAATTCTGACACATATATATCCACCAATCTGCATTGAAGCAGCGTGATGGATTAAGCTCCATAACTTTCTCCCTAATAGGAGAAGAGCCTAGCAGTGGGATATGTATAGGCTGTGTTACGTTTTTTTAAGAAGTAAGGAAGGGACTGGGAAAGGAAATTGAACTTCTGGATTTCGCTCTTCATACGAAACTCAGCTACATATAGCCTATTTATTATTTTACGCCAACTTTCTTGGCGAGTGTGAGCTAGCTGTATACGAGCTGTAGTCAGAAGGTTATAGCTGGGCATTACCGCCACATTTATCTTTAAACTTGCCAAGTAGTTCTATTCTACCTGAACAACCTAAAAGAGATCTGCCGATTTCCAACTCATTGTCCCATTCCACCACATTTACTCATCTACCTTCCCACCATTAGTGAAAAAAATCCTTTGCAAACATCTTAACCCGTAATCCTCTAAATTAGATTGTGTAGTGTCCTATACATCTTAACAGTATGGCTAGTTTATTGTTCCTAAGATGTTTCGCCTTAAGCCTATCAAAGGATATCAAAGAAACTTGCTCGTTTCATCTTCCCTATTACATTGGGTTAAGGTCGAGTTTTGTTTAGGATTTCGGTTGTTATTTTACATGAGGGATTATCAGAGGCGGTAAGTGCGAAACTACAAAATGTAATGTACCGTGTAATCGCTCCTAAATTATTTATGCTCGAGGGACGCTTGTATTAACGTTGCCTCCTGATTTTCCGACGGAATCGTTACTTAGGCTTGTACGGGTAGATATCTTTTTATTTACGTGATCAATTTTCGTATATGGAAAATAAATTGTTTTTACTAATAATTTGTTTACTTTTGGAGAAGTAAGCGCAGTATAATTTTTAAACGTTTTCCAAGATGTTTATCTTGGCAGTCAATGCAAATTAATTTAACAACTTTCCATAAAACATTCGTTAGCCTTTCATAACAAAACAAAACGAACATTTTTTTAACTCTGATGGGAATTTGAAAAAGAAATTTTGTGCAAATAAATAAAAAATTACAAAATTTTTATTTCACAAATAGGTATACAAATTATAAATATTGGAGAATTAGTGAAAAAGTCCCCTGAATAATATTTTTAAAAATTAGCGGAAAAGAAAAAACAAAATAAATAACTTAAAGTTACTCACAAATTATTATTATTACTAATTTTTTTATTTTTATTTAAAATACCACAAAGACATTAGCAAAACGAGTGACACAAAGTCATAATCCAATATAACTACTATGAACTACTCACGACACACACGTGAAATCTGGAAAATATATGTTTACACACACTACAATAATAGTTCTGTAGTATTCCCCCAGGAGACGTGAGTAAAGAACGTGACGTGTCGACAGGATCTTTTATGTAATTAGGACTTTTAACAGCACGTCAGCGAAACCTCTATAACTTTTGAGAAAAGTAAATTGTTATGCGATGTATGAAAAATGTTTTAAAAATGACAAGTACATTAGGATATTTGTATAGTTAGGCGATTAGTGTTATTAGTGAAAAGTATGTGTTATTTGTATATCTGTTATTTGTATTTTTAGATATACATTTGAAAAGCGATCGTAATAGTGTTAATAAATATTTTTTCAAAACTATAGTTATTTAGGTTAAAAAATGAAATGACACAAAATTGTTATGAAGCAATCCGTTTTGCGAAAATGTGGTAGGTTTTAAAACTTTAAGATTATAATATTGCAAGAAAACAAAATATAATTATTGCTATAAATTTACAAATTTCCAAATTTACAAATTTTTAACTTAAGATTAGGCGACTAGCCTGTTTTTCCGCAATTAAAAAGAAATTTTCGTGTGTAAAAAGATATTTTACTTGAAAATTCTCTAAAACCGCTATTTCCTTTATTCGGAATACTAAAATAATAGCCGACAATATATGCCACGGTGGAACATATATCGGAGTTTATTCAAGAGCTCAATATAAATCGCGGGGTATACGGAGAGCAAATTCTGAGATAGCGCGATAAATCCAAGAGATTTCCAATAACAGCGACAAATAAACTCTCCGCGAAACGCTTGTACAAAGGAAAAATTAAAACCAAAGCGTAATGCCACGTTAATCTTTTTTATACATTCGATAATAAAATTTAAAATACCTTTCGTATTTATTTCAATTTCAAATATGACGGTGTCCAACTTTTTTAATGGGAATATTTGTGTTTTTTACTTTTACTCCTTATTTTGTCTGTCTCTTGGGCGAGAAATTTAATGATTCTCATTTAATTGGATAAATTACCTAAGTATATTACTTTATTCAGAATGCTTCTATTTTAGTCCGATTAAAAAACCTTTCGAAGTTGAGACTATAACTCCTTGAAGATAATTATTAAGCATATATTAAGTAATTAATGCGAGTCCCTATAAAAACTGATAATTAAATAACTTTAAAAATTTATTATATACTTTATAATTTCAATTTTCTATTACGCAGACACAGTTGTTACACATTATAAATTCTTTTGAGCTGAAAGATAAAAGGTTACCTTATAACACACTCCAGTTTGGAGCACAGAATCAATCATCCTTTATTTGACGTGATGAAAACACGCGCATCATGTTTTAGATCAAAGAGGACAAAGAAACAAAGAGCCGCTTAACTTCAAGCGTCGCAAGTTTATGAGAGATTCGCCTGAGACCCGCGAGGCATGAAGGGCGACAATATTTAATCACCGAAACAATGAATTAATTCCATTTTCCGGTGCGTCATTGTCATGTTCATGTTTTACATCACATCAACCAGTTGGGGGCTCAAGAATGGATTTCTTCTAACCTGTATTATTTATCTCTCGCAGCGGGATTCATAACTGTGCGCTTTTTTGAAATAAGCGTCGATTATTAAATATCTACTGTCTTTATGGGTGATTTTTCAAAAATGATTTACGCATTTTTGAAAAAAGAATCGTATATTAGTTAGGTGAAAGGTTTACTTAAACACCGATAGTTCATACAACATTTAAGTAGTTAGCGAACAATTTAGTACTTACAAGTTCGTGAGAAACGATTATAATTATTTGATAGGTATAGAGTAATAATAGCCTACATTTATATCGCAGTAGATGCCTAATAGTTCAGTAATAAATATAATGGTTAATGCCTCTTACATATATTACTCTTACATACATAGACACATACTACTCCTGTGCTCTTTACTTTTAATCAATTTACCTTAAATATAATAACAAAAATTTGGCTTTGATCTCGTGGTTCAAATTTAATAAGACTCGACTCATATACGAGTATATACCGAAATTTCGTATTCTGAAGGAGTAAAGTGACAAGTGTATGGAGTTTATATATATTTTCATATAACTTTATTCGAAAGGAGATGTGCTCACAATTTCATTCACTTAGATTGTAAATGTGAGTATAGAATTTCGTAGACATGAAGATACATTTTTTCCGTCTCTCCTTTGCGTCCCATCTTTCCTGTTCTTTATGCTCATCTTTATAAACAGGATATAAGTTTTCACTAAATTGAGTTTCAATACCGTCAATCTATTACTTTTCGTGTCGCGTTCGTCACAAATAGACATATTTTAGAAATAGGATATTCGAATATTGTACCTTTATATGAGTTATTATTATATGAGTTTCTTGCCGGTTCTTCTCGGCTAGGGTTTACCTTCCGAACCGGCGGTAGATTAAAAAAAAATGTAAACTGACGATTCAAAAGAGCTCCCATAGCCTAATTGAATAAAGATATTTTTGACTTTGACTTTGACTTTGACTATGGTAGCATAAGCATATACGCTAAAACTGATACATCTAATGATAGAACGATATTTTATCGTTTGATAGAAATTTATACCAAGAAGGATCTTTGTTGTGTATTTTGAGTAAAAAATACGAAGTATTCAGATTTTAAAAATAACTACTGTATCTTTTAAGTGTAGTGTAGCTGATACATTTTTTATCAAATTTACTTTGAAATTTCTTCATTCAATAGTTATTCATTCTTAATTTATTTTATTTTTTTGTAAATATTCATTTTAAGTTAAGTTTATTTATTTTTTTATTATGAATGTAAAATATTTCCTTCAAACTTATAATGTAAAAAAAATACTTAATTCTAAAGTAACTTCATTTTTAAGTTTTAATATTTGTTGAGACAAACGATTAGAAATTATAATTAACAAAAAGCAAAACTATCCTTAATTCTTATTTACATCATAAAATCTAATAACATTCCCTAAAATGTTTTAATCACAGAAGAGACATTACAAGATGTCAATTTACGTGCGCATAGTTGTATACATTAAAAGCGTGCAGGGAATTCGGGCGCCTCATAAAGTTCGTATCTCCGAGGAATTTTAATAACATAACATTAGACTACGTTTTGATAAAGACAAGATGCAAAATAACAATCACGATGGAAACGACGAGCGAACAATTTGCGAACAACAAAAGGGGTCTTGTTTAGGTAGTGACGTCACCGATCAATCTGATCCAGTTCTAAATTATGAAGCGTGTAAATTTAACGAGAGTTTACACTTACTTCCTGTTTTATGTTTTGTTTGTTCAAGAATGCGGAGGTATTTCTGAAGCTTTGAATGCGTCTTTCTACTTTTTTTCCTTCTTTGAAGTTCTTTCCTTGTTATTATTATTATTTATTTCATCATTATTGTTGTTTGGTATCGTAATGCAATTACATCGTCGCTTAATTTAATATTTGTCGAAAGTTACAATAAAATTACTTCCACCATCGTCACTGCCATCACAATAACATTTTCAGATGAAATGCGGATAAAATAAACAGTAACAACAAATAAAATATTCACAAACTTTATATAAATTCAACACTAACCTAAAACTAAAGTGTTATACCGTAACGTCTTAATTCAGTTCCTTTCATAAGGTGTGATTTAGTGTGAACCCAGGAACACTATTTATCACTTCAACTTGCGTACAGGATCTACAGAAGTCGGATAAACGGGAAGCTGGGAGGAGAATAGGGCAAGTTGAGACTGAGTTACGCCCCAATTAAAATGCACGGTATTATGCTTGTAACAAATTGCGCCTCGGCGCTTGCTTTGTTTAACGCTCTGGATGATTTTAGGCAAGCATTTGACTAATTCGATCATTTAGAGTCCCAGATGTTTTGCGGCTTCGACGGATTGGAGATATTTGTTTTGTTGCGATTGAGTTTGGTTTTGGAGTTGTCTGAATCGACTGTAGTCATAAAAATAATGATCACTCATTTCCTTGTAATTTATAGATAATAAAAGTTTTTATTGTGTTTCTTCTTTCGTTACTGTATTCAGTTGATTGTTTTATTATAGACGGGATATGTAAATCAAGATCGTAACGTTTATTTTATGTGGTTTGCGTAAATATTTTTGATGATGTCTTGAAATGTTATATGACAGTCGCTATAAATTATTAATACAATACAGAACAATACCAGCAATGTTGTTTTAAATTCACTTCATAAATATTTCTCATATAGACACGCAACAATGTCGAGTATTTTTATTACAGTCTTCTGAAAATGTTCTCTATTTCTCAGTTTCTTAAAACTGCATTGAAATGAGCTCACAGACATGATAATGTATATTGACGCTTGCTGCTTTAACAATAGAGTCTATAATGTAAATAGATTTACTTTCAATACAGGAACATTGAATATCATTGTGTATATCATGTAGTAAAGTTGGAATTTTACGGTTTCTTAAATTTCTTTTATAGACTTTAAACGAATTTTATTCTGAATTTCCATTGTAGTCTAATGAAGTTCCCTACTTTAGTTCTTTTGTTCTTAGCGTCCGCTGCGTTCCGTTTAATAATTCAGCACATAGCACAGCCTGTACATATCCCACGGCTGGGCATAGGCCTCTTCTCCTATTAGGGAGAAGGCTATGGAACTTAATCCACCACGCTGCTCCATTGCGGATTGGTGGATATACATGTGTCAGAATTGCTTCCGTCACATGCAGGTTTCCTTACGATTTTTTCCTTCACCACCGAGCTCGAGATGAATTTAAACACAAATTTAGCACTTGAAAATTCAGCAGTGCTAGGTTTGAACCCGTGACGTTTGTTAAAATCCACGTGTTCGCACCACTAGGCCATCTTGGCTCTCTCTCCCTCTCTCTCTCTATATCTATATATTGATATAGAGATTCAGCACATATCTGCTTAATTGTAAAATTAGCCTTTCCTAAAACAAATTTGATTACTTCACCTACCTTGCAGAAAGTGAACAGTCAAGTAATTGCAATTAGTTTTTAATTTATGCTTCACTTGAAAACACTCTGATCAAATATTCTGCCAAACAAAGGCACGTTCAATTGTTTCCGATTCGAGGAACGAGTGTGCTAAAATAAATACACGTCGCATTTAATTGTAGTCGGATGTGATCAGATAAAAAAACCACTAATGTATTACGTATTCATGGAAAAGGACGTCATAAATATTTGTACTCATTATTGCTATCTTTATAGCATTTCCTTTTTTATTTTACGATTGAATCTGAAAATGCTCTTTAGTCTTAAGCCTTGAAATCTATCATATATTATAATACAACTATGCTGTTTTAGATTAATGCATATAATTGTTTTTTAGATTAACATAAAGATATTCTAGAACACTCTCAATCCAAGCTCTAATAATTTTTGAAGATCATAGTAATTTTCGCCCGTAACATTGTTAATCTGACTCGAAGCGTTCGTGGTCCTATATTTAGGTAACTCTGTGCTAAGTTCTGCTAAGTTATCCTAAGTTTCGTGGAACGTAATAACTAAATTGTAGAAGTGTTCTTAGTTGGTGTCCTGTATCCACAGGAAGCTTGAACTGACAACTATACGTACTGTGTTAAAGTTATTTGATGTTATAACTTCTGATATTTATACTGGTACTGTAAAATTAAACCTACAAGTTAAAGCTGGGCTGGACTCTATTGGTTTGAAAATGACTACATTAGAAGTAAGTATTTCCAAAATTTAGGTAAATTAAAGTCAAATTATTATAGCAAAATTTTAAAATTTATGTATCTCAATTCAATTATTTAGACCAAAACAACAGATTAGAACAGTTAACCTCGACGATTCAACGTGCTCTTCATTTCCGATGGGAAAAACCCTTAAAAAAAGTCTGAAACAAATTTAATATTACCTATATAAATATACTTATAATCCAGTGGAAAATATTGTATTCTAATGGTATTCTATACCTACTGCTAAAAAAATTGTGACTATTTTACCAAAAAATCGTACAAAAATGTTACGTATTTCTATAACAACATCTGTCCGGCTAATTTATTAATATTTCGGACATTTTAAAATTAAAAAATTGATAATTACAAAACTAATCCTTAAATTTTAAAAATCCCAGGCAAGATATAAATAACAAAAACTTCCAGTCAAAACAGTTAATCAATTCTGTCACACTATACATAAACGTCATATACAGGATGGCCTGCAAACAATTATTCCTAGCTTCCGCAGCCCCTTCCTGCACTATCTTAGCCGCAATTGCATTAACCTATAAATTAATTCGTTTCCCGTCGGTAATAAAGCGAATGCAATTGTTTATTTCCATTACGTCCGAGAAAGATTTAAGCGTCAAAGAAGTTTGAAATAATCAACGAATTTAATGAAGAATTGCGTTCTGTTTCGGAAGAGGATTACGTTATATTTTAGCTGTTCTAATTTGGGATGAATTTAATTATTTACGAGCTTTGTAGAAAATAGCGAGTAATTGTGACTCATGGTCATTACTAGTGGAATAATGATTAACAAAATCATTACATATTGTAGGTATACATATTATCATTTATAATAACGATATTATTATTTAGTATGCGTATTTACATATTAATTGAATTACCAAAACAAAAATTATGTATCGTACCTTCTTATGTTTTTTGACCCAAAATTATGTGATACTTAGAAAAATCTAGAGGTCTTTTTAAGTGTGTGTCTACCAACGAAGTTTATTTTAATTAAAATCGACGCTTATTTCAATCTCAAGAATTATTCTCCGAAATATTGTTTTTAAAATACCACATTAAATTCACCGAGTTTAGGCTAAAAGCACACAAGGTAACAAATACAAAAATATATAAAAATATGCAACAGCGGCGTACAAATGAGACGTCAAAATTTAAATTCCGTTTCCGTTTGAACTAAAAAAAATATCCTCCAAAATAAACGCTTTACGCTACACACACGCGCATGTTTCAACATGTTTTAACATGTTTTATTTTTAACACAATCTCATTTCCACGCTTGAACGCATCTGACTGAAATATTTTCTCGCGTGACTAACCACGTGGGGTGGTTTTTTTACCGTTTTGTTACGTGGTTTGGAAAAACTAGAAGGGACATGGGTTACTCTGCACTTAATAGTCGGTTGTTGATAGACTGCGAGCTCAATATATCTCTACTATGTTAGAAATCATTTTATAATGGTGCTCTCTTACTGAATGTTTTGTAGAACAAGATAATGTAGTAATAAAGTTTCGATTTTGACAAATTGTATAATTTCGTAACTTGCAACGTACATTGTAGTTCTTAATTCTCCTCTCTGATGAAATTCTTAAATTTAAACTGCTAAAGTAGGTAAGTACTCAATGAGTGAGTGTCCCAAAAATAGTAAACTATAGATATAAGTTTGAGGTCCTAATGAGTCATTATTGATTTTATTATTTTTGGTTGGCTATTGTCATAGTAGCAAGTTCAATCCCTATTTATGAAATTGATTAATATTTGTTTAAAGACCCATAAATTGTATTTATTATGACTTTAGTGATTTTAAAACTTGCAATCTACAATCGACATTTAATATCTGCGATATACTCATTATAATATTATTTGAATATACCGATGTGTAATTAACTTATTCTATACATAATCAAGAACAAATTATTGAACGAAGCAAAAAATCGAAAGCGCCTTATCGTAAAATACAACACCTTTCAAAAGAATTCAAAGTCGAATCTAAGCCACGCGTTCATCAAGTGCGTGTAGTACAGCTTAATGACGCGGGTAATGGAATTCCGTCCCTCCCAAACCGTAGCGGGACAAAAAGGGATCAGGCTCCAATTACCCATTCGCTATCTGCTCGGGACAAAAAAGGGTGGGACAAAAAGTCCCGCGATAATAGTCCAACGCTATAGATGGATGTGTTTTAGATTAAAAGGCCGTTGAGATTAGAATATGGGGTCAGTTATTGTTATTTGAACTTGGTGAAGGTCGGAATGAAATGTATGATATCGCATATGTATTTAACAGTTCATGGTGTTTTTGATATATTTATTTATTTATTTACATTTATTTGGGAAACAATATAAGGCGGTGATTTATGCTCAAGAGATAGTACTGAAGTATGTAATTAAATATATAACTTTGTAATAAAACGTATACATATTTGACTTCGAAGAAATGCATAACTGTGACATGTATAACATTAAAGACCCATATTAACATTATACATGCCGAAGATGCGAAAAAATTCAAATTTTACAAATAAGAAAGCTTCAGATAATATAATAAACTCTTGGGTAAGGATAACATCAATAATACGATACTAAAAGTACAGTATTGTACAGTGGAACCCATACAACAAAAGTACGTACCTAAAACTGTTCATTTTCTTAAACGCCAGCCGCTGTGTCCAAGCGATACCCAAGAAAAAGAGCTGATAAGATTCGACGTTTCCTAAGACGACGTTACGTCACTAACCTTCATCGGCCCTTAATGGCTCCTACCGTTACAGTCTCGTTTAGTTCCTTTACGACCACTCCGACGGTATCGACTGATATCGATTTCGAATTATTTTTAAATTAACTCACTCGATGCAATGGAGCGATGACAGAATTTATCGCGATTGGAAGTAAATCATGTATCAGAACGATTCATTCGATTTTTTATTGAAATTCGAATGAGAATTTGTTAGAAAACTGTTTGATGCAAAATGTTGTAAATCGATTTGAATTGTACAAGTACTTAATTCGAAATTTCACAATTATGAGGAAGCGAAAGTATATGAGTGGCTTTCAGTACTCTATTACTTAATAATTTGTTATTTAAGAGGAATTTGGCAAAATTATATATATCTCATTTTGTTGTAAGCACTTTGCTATAAAGCAATTAAATCAATAAAACAAAACATTTTTTTCCATTAGCGTCTAACGTGAAAGCCTCGCTTCACGGAATATCTCCGAAGTGGAAAATTCGAGAACAAGCACTCAACGTACTAATGGTGTCGCTTTAAAGGAACGAAAATAATAAATTATTGACATCAGACTCCTTTGCTTTGCGCAATAAATACGTATATTTTATTTCATTTTGATGAGATCTATGGCTCAATGTCTCCATGGGATATTCCAGTTAGGATGCAAAATAGGTATTTTTTTACCAGAGTTTTACATTAGAGTCTTAATGCAGTATAGCTACTCTATCTCAATACTAAAAGCCTGAAATCACTACTAAAATTTGATAAAAGTATTAAAAGCTGGTTTAGATGTGTGTAGATCAGCTTCCTGTATAACGTTTTTGGTATGACAATGGTGATCAATTTAAATACGAGTCAAAATAGATACTATTTACTCAACACATGTATTAAGCGTTATTACGTAAATAAAAGATGGACAATTTGCATCAAATTATTATGGCTCACATTTTTTAATTATACAATTAATTTCGTATTGAAAGTATTACGCTTTTATTCCTTCGCTTCTGCATCACATAGAGCAGTGAAGCATTTGACCGAAATATCAAAATGGAAATAAAGCTTTTTGCAGCGGTCAATGAAACGGAAAGAGATGGCGGACGTGTGAAATGGAATCGTTGGCTCGTGATTCATTCGAAATTTTACATTTGTTTTGTATTTCTACGTAAATATTTAACGAGGGTTTTGGTTTTTGGGTCACATTATGAGTTTTCTTGTTATCTGTTAGTATGTATAAAAGTCTTAAGCTGTATCAATATTAAATATCAAAAATAGAGAATATTTTTGAGGTGATAAAAATGCTAACCACTCTGATCGTGGAAAAATAATCATTTCTATATAATAATACAATTATGTTATACAAATTTTATTTATTAAAAGATTTCAACAAAATTTAGAATTGAGGGTTATAATTTTCGTAAATATTGTTTTATATAATTTCTGAAATAGAACATACGGTTTAGAGTTAAGAGTATACATAAATACTTAAGGACAAATATTAAATATTCCCAACACAATAACAAATCCCTAGAGAAAACGAACACAACATGATTAAGACAACACGTTGGAGAATAGTTAACTATACTTTAAATAACAAACAAGAAACATTACTAGATACAATCTGTACGTGAAACGCAAAACTTCCCACTCGACTTTCAAACTGTGCTTAAAACTGTTCAGTAGCACTACCGGCGTAAACAATACTATGTACCTTCTTCCTAACGATATCTCCAGGTGAGGCGAGGCTAACGGGACAAACGCTGTAACTGCGTCGGTCCCGACAAAGGGGGCTACGTATGAGATAACGAGGGAGAAGTAGCGGCCCCATTAAAGAGCCTTGAGGCACTCCACTGTTTAATGAACACGAGACGGCACTTAGTGCGTCCGCAATTATAATAAGTGTATAATTTTGTGAATTTTATTTTATTTCTTTATATATTTTATTTGTTTTAAAATGTATGAAGTCATATTGTCTATGTCAAGTTTTTATCTGGGCAACATTTTAGCTTATAAAACGTATTAATAAACAAGCTATGTATCATTAAGACCTAATCATAATATCTGAGTTGTTGTGAATTATTTTTAGTTTAAAAGCGATTCTTAGTATTATGTATATATTGTGTTCTGAATAAGCGGGACAACGTAATTACATACACGTAGAAGATAACAATATCCTTGATTTAGTGGCATATTGGAACAAGATACATTTAGTTAGATAAGTATTAATCAATGTAATTACATTTTTTATAATATCGATTTTATTATATGTTTCAGATAATAACTATTATAACTATTACTAAAAATAACAAAATATTTTTCAAAAACGATGATCGTGATTATTATAACATAAAATTTTGAAATATTTAATCGTGAAATACGAATTATTTCAGGAATCAAGCAAAGGGTAGAGTACAATTTTGGCAAGTTTCCGACTGGAGAGGTGCTGTAACAAGATTACACGGTCGGTTTGATACCGGTCACTTTATTTATCAACACGCTATAACGACTACAGTTAGATTACTACTGCAAACATCGTTTAATAAAATTGTGACATAGATGCGTAAACGTGAAAACGGTTGAAAAAAAAAAATTTTTTTTTTTTTTTGGTAACTATTTGTTAGCACCGAACTGCAATTCTAAAAATTAATGAATCCAGTCCAAAGTCAATAATGCATTTAATCAATGTACAGTATATTTTTACTAAATAAGTCTTATAAATAATTGCACTGACTCTCGTTACATTAAATAATTACTTAAAATTAAGTCTTTTTGTGTATCTGGCTTACTTTGTACTAGAGTTACAAAAATTGACTATGATATCTACATCTCAATATTGAATTAGTAAACTCCAAAACCTATTTCGAGAACATTTCAAATGTTATAGTTATAACTGAACAAACAAACTAATTCATCCGTCATCAAAAACGTCGAAGTTCCAAACCGAAATCACATACCCACGTTAATCCCAACCGTTGTTTGATTCACTTAGAAATCGATTTAATTACTCGACTCTTGAAACTAATAGCGGGAACACTTTATGTACAAATGGACCGGATTGTAATGGCGGTTGGGATGGAGAGGTCGAAGACAGCCCAGATGACTGATGTCGATAGGAATTACTTAAACGATGCCAGCAGATTTCGCATTGGAGTTAATGCGATATTAACTTATCTCGGGGTCTTTTGATAAGGATTGTGTTCTGATTTTTTAATGATTATTGTACTATATTGCACGGAATATTATGTATTGGTAATAATTAATTTGTTATTAATGTTGGTATTGTTCTGTTTGTACCAACACTTTGTGTACCAAAAACTGTTAGTGCCCACAGTGCTATAAACCCAAAACTTAGAAATTATTGATATTTAAATAACAAAGATATAATTTAATTAAAGAAGTAAGCAGTATAAAAACATAAGCGGCCAGCTAATATCTGATAATCTGAAATACTCAATAAATAAAATATCAAAATAGTTCATTTCATCATTTGAGCGGAAAGTAAGTAAAAAATAAACGATATAGATTTATTTGAGCTCGTGCCAGTTAAATCTCTCCGTAACCAATCAATATTCGGTACGTGGGTCGTTAAATTAACGCAGACCATCAAATCTTAATAATGCTGTAGTAGTTAAATGTTTGTTTTTCTTTCCGTTAAACGGAAACTCAATTACAACGTCGAAAGTTTTATTATTATTTAATTGAGGAGAGGGGTGTTATAAGTTTGACCGCTATGTTTGTCTGTGTATCTGTGTGTCTGTGTGTCTGTGTGTCTGTCTGTGGCACCGTAGCACCTAAACGGGTG
>DVXP01001784.1:0-14111 GCA_018235645.1 Junonia grisea | reverse complement strand
AACACGACGCAAGCGTCATTTTACGCCGGTTTTCTGTGAGGCCGTGGTATCACTCCGGTCGAGCCGGCCCATTCGTGTAAATGCATGGCTCTCCCATGGTAAAAATTATATTTATTAGAAATATATTCAATATTCAATAAATGTCGCTTCGAAAAGTCAACTCTTCTTCTTTAGAATAGTAGAATTATAGATAAATTTTATAAACCTATAGTTTCTACGGAAACATGCTTTCCTCGTCACAGTTATTTACGGTAGTAAAAACTGAAAACACTGACGACACAGACACCTAGGAACATTACGTATTCTTAGCACTGTCATCTAGCTTTATGAATACAAAGAGACAAATAAAAAAAATCTAGAAAAGGGTATTCCGTTTTAGTAACAATAAACTTGCACTAAAACACTTGTAGTATTACTAAACTAGGTTCAGCGCTAGTAATACGTTTAGTAATAAAACTTTTTATAGTATACTACTAGAGAACCACTTAAAGAATTCCCTCTTTAGTCGAGCGCTGGTCGGTTTGGTAGGGAATGTTTATTATAATAGTGGTATTCTTTCGCGAAAGTGTAAGAAAGTTGGTTTGAAGTCTGAGATTCTTTTTTCTACTTTTTTTATTAATTAGACTCATAATGATGATATTAAAATTAAAGGAATGGTAAAACATAAATAGAGAAAAGAGAACTAGGGAAGTTATTCTTAATGAATGTAGAATAACAATATAAAAACACATAAAATTTCTATAATTTTCGATTAAAACAAAATGGATCTTTAAATATTTCATATCTCAAGACACATTTTTTATAATATAAAACCAAGTGCATGTTATTAACAGTAAAAACATAAACATTAATATCAAATTACGCATTCAATACGTCAACATAATATTATCATGTCCCATCTCCATTCAGCATATATTTGCAACGAAACCAGCAGTACAAACAGAGATCCATTGACGATTCAGAGTGTTGTATAACACATAAGCACCGAGCTCCAACTGATTAGAACTTGCCAATTGCAGTCGCTCTAACATTTTCGTTTCACGTAATCAAAGGGAAAATTATATCCTACACGTTCGACATACGCGCCAATTTTGCGAAATTCGCGCCGACAATGGATCGTCATGTTGTCCTATATTAGTCGACGTATTGACAGAACCAGAACAGAACTAACGACATCGACGGAATCAAATATTTGGGTGTTCAATTAAACAAATGAAATTCTATGTGGTACAACACTTGCGAATGTATTTAGGTTAAATCGTTGTTCCGAAACGGACAAAGACAACAAACATGGAGCGGTAACGAACACTGTTATGACATCTGTCGCTGATACTTTTACAATTGATAATATTGACGGCGCAGCTGTAGTTGTAACTGTTTGTTTTTCTATGTCAAAAGTTAAGCTGATTGGGAGCACGCGTCACGTGAAAATTGAAATAACAATGAAGGTGACAGGCAATTTGCGCGATTCGATTGTACTTGCAGACTGACACAGTGTAATCACAGTTTTAAATTGGAGTATCGGTGTTAGTGAAATATACAGTCATTATCGATTTCAAAGCTCATTACCTGTTCAATTATGAGCCCGCACCAAACTAACGGACGCTCGCTGCCCACTCGATAAAAAAAAATAACAAAACACGACAGCTGGCGTAGCACCGGAGCTAATAATAAAGTAGAAATTTGGACGGACATTATCCATTATCTTAATTTTGATACGGCTTACAAAACAGCGTTAACTCCTGCGACATGTGCGTTGGGGTGAAATTCAGAAACGGAGCATTTTATTTATCTTTTGTCTTGTCGCGTGACAAAAAAAGATAAAAAAATTAATGCGTGCGCACGAGGTCGAGTGTAAGTTTACACTGAAAAATTAGTGACGATTAATATTAACATCAATTGTTTAATGCGTGAAAAAATATCAATGCCATTATTTTTATACAGGAGTTTTATATAAGTGCTTCTTGTTAAATGACTATTCTGGCCTTTTATGTAAATTTTATTCAGTACTCACTTCTTATATAGTACTTCAGTACTATATAAAAGCAAGCATACCATGGTTCTAGTACAGATAAAGATACATGTAACCTTTCCATTCCCACTGCAAGTATTAGTCAAGCATTATTGAGAGATGTATCACTAATACCGTATCGTAAATTGAAACTTGTCAGCATACCAAAATTCAAACTGTCAGCCATCGGTAGCCATCTATTATGGCTATCTCGTTCACTCATCGTGACACCGGCGACCACTGACGTTGAGCTCACTTAGAAAAAAGTCAGGTACAAAAACGAATCTTCGTTAGCGGTGTCGAGGCTCAAAGCGAAAAAGTAGATTATATCTATGATTTCTTAGAAGCAACAACCCTTAGGGGACCTAAGTCCATAAAAATATTTTGTCTCTATATTCTCAAATATATTAACTGTTCACACTTCCTCGGCGCTGGTAAAAATGAGACGTCAAATGCGTCACAGTTTATAGTCTTTATAGATAGCATCGAATATTTTATTTAAATCCAGGAATTTTGGCAGGACACGGAAGACTGAACGCAAATTATCCGTACTTAAATGGGAACAAATGAACCAAATAATTTTCATTCTAAATTCGAAAACGGTTCATGTCTTTGATAGTATTAAAGTTTATTCTCATAAAGGAGCAAATTTAAAAAAAAAACCCTTGAATAGAGACATAAATATTGTAGATAATCTTCTTGTCGCACAAATTTGTGAGCGTTTCCACGAACAAATTGATTCTACGAGATTTTCGAATAGCGATTCCTGAGGTTGACTCAATAAATTGAGATATCTGGTCAGTTTACGTCGTGTCAGAGTTATTGTCGTCTTTTTTTGATGTACTTTTTTTTTGAGCAGGTAAAGATACGAAGGTGTCGGCGTATAGCCTTATAAATTGCTTTTCTTTGAAAAATGATTGATGAACTATTAAATTATTGAATGATAAACGCTTCGATGAGTTTTTTACAAAGAGGGCTTAAAGGTGTTAATAATCTTCAGTCTAATATTGTATACTAAAATTTATTACATCTTCTTACATTTCGGATTAGAGTAAATATTATTTTTGAATTTCAACTACCAGCTATTACAACATATTTTGAAAATTTTTAAATTAGTTTTAAGTTTAGCAAGGAATACTATTCATTCAACATCAAAGTTAAAATATATTTCTTATACCAAAACAAAAGAAAAGCTTTACTAAAAATATCCATTTACAAAACGTAATCTATCCTCTTTTCTGTTTTAATATTTTATATGGATAGCACTTTTTACTTGCAGTAGAAATTCCTTGCGAGTTTTGCCGGCGCAAATGCTGTTTATTCCGATAAAAACAGTAGTCTGCGAGAGTAAACGCAGTGTCACATGAGATATTGTTTGCAAAATGAGTCGAATACCAGCTGACAGTTCGTTTAATGTACTCCTATCAACGGTAGTTAGGCCGGGTTTAGGTTACCTAGTTTCGTAACTCGAGTGTAAATCTATTTGTTCATGTCTGAATGCTAAATGTGTGTCTTGTGTCTTTGGAGTTAATGATTGTTAGTGATTTAAACAGTTATGCTACTGTAATTATTTAGGTCCTTTCTGCGTTTACATAATTATTGTTTGAAGTAGACGTTACGTTATCGACTTTGGTAAATTCAATATGAAATTTATTTAATATCGTACAGTGTTAAAAACCTCAAGTAATGGCGAAGGGCTTTCATAAAAATAATATTAATCTTCTTTGAAAAAATGAATTTCTATATTTTTTTTTATAATTCAGTATATACAAATATGACCCTATATAGCCTATGTTTATTCATGTTTAATGTCTATGTATGAAGATATGAATTAGAAAATTTTATGTACTAGTAGGAGGTGATAGTCTAAGCAAACTATCTCGCGATAAGGTAAATATTTTACAGCAATAGTTAACTTTTACGATACTGGTCAGGAACTTAGAAGGCATATTATTTTTAACTACACTTTGTTTCGTGGCTTTACTTAACACTGATGTTAAATTAAAATTTTATAAACTCTCGCCTCTTCGTGACATTTTACGAGTGATTTTACTATTCATACTTTGTTGAGTTCGCAACTTGCGTTCATTATGTCGGCGTGTGCTTAGCTCCATAAAAATATCTTTAGTTTTACGACGTGTAATGACTTGGCTCATGCTTTTGTAGGAATTTTGCGGTTTTTGTATTGCCAGTTTTAAATACAAGAAATCTATATATATGTGTGTAATTTAATGCAGATTAGCAGTTTTTGTTTTAATATGGAATTAAATTTGTTCATTAAAATATTAGATGGTAGAAAATCATTTATTTTTTAAGTTATTTATTATGACAGAAAAAAAGTATCTATTGGTTTTTATATCTTAGATAATTATATGTGTGCATACGTCATTATAGGAAAAAATGTACATTTTTTACCACAAACTATTTGTGTCTGGGTTTTTACTTAAGAATATTGTCCTTGTTTTAATACACTCTCTGTTATTTAAACAAAAATACAAAAAAAAGAATGCTACGTCAATTTTTGTATCCTATAATGATTGAAGAAAAAAATGACAAAGATATCAAATTAAAATTTTAAACTGAAAGCACTCCAAATATAATAGCACTCGAGAAGAATACAAAGACAGAAAGAACCCTTCAAATGAAACCCCGTCTGGAATAGACAAAATGGTCAGTAGCGGACCACGTACACCCAGTCATCGTCGCGAGTGGGTAAACAAACTTTACGACGGCTTAGAAAAAAATATATTAACTACTTTTTTTTTTAAATCGTAAAGTTTATTGTGAAGTTCGAGCGGAGAGTTCTTAACACCATGTGTTTGGCGCCAGTTAAAACAACTAATCAAGCGCCACCACTCTTACCATGTGCTTTTTATTGCTGGCGGATAATTTGTTAAGGTTTTAGGGATTTCTCTAGAGAGGTTTCTATAGGGACACGATTTTTTTTATTTTGTAAACTATTTTACTATGTAGGTATATAGTACGTAGGTGATCCAGGTTCGTAGAAAGGTAAAGAAAGATAAAGGGAATCGTACCAGATAAACTTAAAAATCTTAACATATCTAAATATAAAATTTTATATGATTCTGTCTGACCGTTTTAAAGGCAGGAAATAAATTTACAAAAAAAAAATAGTTTTTAGATCTAAGCCTGTTGGGGTTCGACCTTCAACCGTTTTGATAACTAAATCGGACCTATTTTTTGTAGAATTTTAAATTATTAAACACGCCTATCTTGATTAGCCTGTCAAAAAGTGGTCACGGCTACTTAATTTTATAGTTATTAAACTTAATTTTAATCGTTTTTTATGCCCATCAGTCTTATGTAAAGCAAACAAATTTAATCTCAACATATATTTTTTTACACAGAGAGCCTATAAATAAAATATACACTGGGCTATATTACATCTACTACTACTTTGATTCATTAAAGCGAAGCTGTTACCATATCTAGATACAAATGGATTCGATAAAGTAATATTAGATAATTTTGAAGTATTGTTAATACGTTTTAAGTTCTCATGGGTCATTTCTGTTCTAATAAAATTCGTATAAATAGTTTATTGTGGCGAAATCGCCATCGGCTTCCTTTGTCAAAGAACCATTTGTTGATTTAATGTTTTGAATAGTTCGCATTGCAAAAAAAATGTATAGAAATAATCGAAATATGAACGTGGGGTCCGACCATCTGTCGCCTGGGGGTTCGGTCCGCATCCATTTGTATATTGATGGCGTTTTCATGTTTTGGTTAAATAAAATTTTGCATATAAATTTTTAAGGTTCGCGACGCGACATTTTCGATGAAAAAAGTAAACAGTTTAGCGATGTGAAACAAATGGTATGATAGTTTTTTAATGACCGCAAATGCCCAATTTGTATGAAAGCTTTTGGGTCAGATTATTTAAAATAGATTTTTATCCACAGTCAATAAGTATCAAACAGTTTGAACGTTTTGTTTTTATGGCTATTTATAACCTTCAAACATAAACAAGATATTCAGCACATTGAAAAATTTAAAAGTAGAATTATTCAAATCGCACTGACAGTTCCCAAGATTGGCGCGTTCAAAAACAAACAAAGACTGTTGAATAAAAACTTTATACTAGAAATTCCAACAGCACTAACCGCTAGTAAACGTTCATAAAAACCAGCGGACCAACAAACCTGTGGCTGAATAAAACATCGCACGAGCATATGGCGAACGAAACAAGAAAAAAAAAACATTCACGGAAATTTATAACACGTCAAATCTTCAGAGAAATGGTTTCCTCTGGATAGAGACGTTATTTTTATATAAAATTAATTGTTCACTCACTGCTTGCATCTGCCGCTCCTTTTGTCCCTTTTTTACACCCTGTAGCTATAAAGGCGCAGGTCGAAAGTATAACGCTGTATAATGTAACCTTGAGTATCAGATTCGCTCGTTAAAATTAATGTAATCGATACCGAGTTCTCGATAATTATTCGAATACCTAATTCGTATACAATGTTAAAATGAAACCTCTTCACTCGTGTTACCAATAGCGATCATCGTAAAACCTCGATAATGAACGTCTCGAAAGCGAATGCTTATATTACATTTCAATTACCATATAAAATGTACCGAGCCACGATCCAAAGCAACTCCTTCGATAATCATCTAATCAGAGATCATTCAATAACTTTTATTTGAAGCCTCTGAGAGATTTGTTATTTATAGGAAACTGTACTCTAAGGAAAGCGAAGTAAGGTTCACGTTACTGTGACGGCATTGGTAGGCTTCGTTGAACCTCTTGTTTTATCTTAAAGGATTTTTTCATCGTCTATTTCTAGCGCGTCATGTGTAGAATTAAAGGGATAGGCGAATAGCGTCTTAATAACGATATATATAAAGTTCATTTCCGAAAAACATTTATTCGTTCAATGACATTCTTATTTCCGTACGATATTCGAAACGTCAATGAGTGTCCGTAATCGAGATTCGAACGCAAAACGATGTTGCTCGAGTTGTCGATGCGATCGCAGTTCAAAATGTTGCCGCACGAAAAAAAAAACACGAATCCAATGCGACTCTGTCCCGTCCCTGGTTGATTTACAAAAAAAAAAAAAAATTAAAAAAAATACGAAACCGCGTCCCCGCCTCATTTAATTCTCTATTGTTTAGAGGGAATTCAATGCATTTTTCGTGTGCACGTAAACTTTTATACTGGCAATATTTCGAATCATTCTATCCCCAGATAGTCGTAAACGTTTAAAAAAACTATACAACTTAATTACGTACATATGTTAAAGCGATCTGACACGATTTATAATGGACGGTGCCATAATAAATTGTGGTGGAGACAATAAAGTTATTCGCATACAAAAAACGTATGAAGAAAACAAAGCTCATAATGAATTAAACAACATAATGAGACGTCGATTTGGGATCGAGAGTCACGGACACCTGCGAGGGAGCCGAAAGGTCTTCATTAAAACGAGCGCTATACAGGTGCATTTTGATTGGAGGTTGCTTATAAACCGCTAGTTAAATGAACACCGCAATATTGTGTTGATGATAACGTATTCACTAACTTTGTTCCTTTTTCTATATAAACTACCCTCATTTATTTATTTAACAAGAACTCAATTAAAGAATCCAAGATTTAGTTGCTTTTTTTAATCTATTTGTTGTGCTGTAATTTAAGAAGTGTAAAAGTATAGTGAATGTTGTTGAAACCAATATTTACAGTTTACATTGCGCATTTCGAAGAAGCACCTCGGGATAACATTACACGGAAGTTTTTGAAACCGTCTCTAATTACAAGTTAGCCTGTTTCATAAAGTCACGATCTTGGTAATTGTTTCGCTCGCCCGTTGACAGGCACCCCGGGGACGCACCGATTGGCGGGAATCTCGCAAGATGGCGGCCGACCTCGCCTGACCCATCCGTCAAGCGAAGACGGAACATCTGTTTTAACATGTCGGACTGGCAGTTAATAAACGTTCCATATACAAACTTGAATTTAGAACTGTTTTCGGGGAAAGAGATTTCGCGTTGACAAGCGTCGGTCGGATTTATGAGGGATTTAAATTATCTGTGAATGGGATGCAAAAAGTTTTAACTTAATTGTCTTGATTTATTCGTCGCGATGTCTGATTTTATTTAACTTTTTCTAAACTTGTTCATATTTCCTTGTGAAAAGTAATGGAAAGTATTATAATCGCGGGAAACTTTGGTTTTACGTATTTGGATATGATTTGAAATTTACTCAAAATAAAAGCTGTAGAATGTAAATTTTTCTTTATTTAAGACTAAGTGTATTTTTGAGAAAATTACAAGAAGTCTCATAACATCTAAGTACAACAGATTTTTTAATTTGCACATTTTCAATACCATCCTTAAGTGCCAAATATTTTTTGCAAAAAAAAGTTGGAGCGAATTTTCAATGGCCTCCATAATGTGATTGCCACTTTTAAAATCCTTGCAGCGCAGCTATGTAAGCACAATAAGGAGCTCGATTTAAAAATCTAAGCGAGTGAGATTACGTTAATATAAAAGAATATAATGGTTGGAGCCCGAGGCCAGCAATTTCCTTTGCCCCCGAAATACTCGGAGAAATATGCTGTACAACTTTGATTGTACATCAGACGAAGAAGAAACTTTGTTTGCGTGGAACAAACGTCCTTTCATCTTTATACCAGTGCCCTTATTCACTTGATAATAAAGGTCATAATCCCTCAAATTCTTCGAGATTTGTGGTTCAACGTTCATCACTCTTTCTTGTTTACAACAGTCATTAGCGTGTTTCGCGATCATTCAGAATTTCTTATATTTATTGGTAACAACACTTTGTTACTTAAAAGTTAAAGCGGAGTGTTAATTAGTTTTGTATAGTTTGTAAGTGATATTTTTACTCTTGAACTAAGTTAATACGAAGTTTAATTAGTTATAAGAATTTCTAATTAACTTTACTTCTTTATAATAATTTTCCTTATTAATATAATTTCTTTCTCGGAACTACTTAATAAAACTAACTTTGAGAGAAATTCAATTTTGATTAAAGAGTCTAAGGCTAAAGATGTTTTATAATCTAGCTTCCAAAAACTCAAAAGTTAAAGTAGGAAATGAAAATTTTTAAGAAGCAATTTACCACTATCTTTGATTAGTAATTAACTGTAACAGAAACTGTTACTTACATTGACTCGGATCAAACAATCAAACAGTAATAAATTATAATAAAACGGAAATCTCTCAATGATTGAGAAACAAAACCTAAATCCGCTCTTCCGTTCATTCATCTGTCAAAGTGAATTAATTGTAAAGTTACAATTCGTAACAAATAACAGTTTCATAGACTTTAAACTGAATGAATTTTCTATTCATTTTGTATGTTTGAATTCACTTGAATAGTCAAAAGTGTGTATCATATACTCGTTTGTCTATTTCATATTTAAAATTTAAGATTTAATTTGCCTATGAAGATTTAATTTGAAGGATAATTATTAAAATAAATTGTAGATGTATTTGAAGAAATATACAAAAAAATGGCGCTTAGACCAAATAGCCTTTCAACCGTCGATATACATTTACAAATAGGTATGTTATAATTATATTTGTGTATTTGTTTATTGAAAAAAAAATACCGATCTAAAAATGTAACTCAGCAAATCAAAGTGAGTAAATAGTCATTTCAAACTATCCTTTTTTATTTACTTCAAAGCAATAACCAAAAATATAAATCCCGAAACGATTCTGTTAGTTACAGTATATTTTCTTTAACCGGTACTATATTTTTTACTATCAATAACTCGGCCATTAACTGCGCAGATTCGACAGCACTAACTTTTAAAATTTATTACTTCATGTTCGACGTGAATACGTTAATACATATTTTACGATTTTTGATTGCGTTTTGGTCATAAAGTGGAAAGGTATATTTTTTATAATAAGCAATATAAATATAACTATTTCTTAACTAACCTCTTTAATGACTGCTTTCGTGTCACGACGACATCTGCAAATAAAAAAATAATGTTAGATAATTTTCAGTGATGGGTCATGAAGTTACGACTACATAAAAGGTTTCTCTGTATTCTATCGATATAAAAATAACGGTATTTTAAAGAAAAATAACGTGTATTTAAAACAATTATACAGAGAACATTAGAACCGATGTCCTTAACTTTAAAAAGATAAGTTTTGGTAACATTATTTATAACACACAATAAAGTTTGAAAGCCGGTCTAAGTAGATACAATTACTAAATCAACAAAAAGTTTCCTCTCCTGATTTTTAAAAGGTCTATTACCAAAATTAATTATTTCGAGTTGAGCTCCAAAATCAGGTTTCCTCAAACCTCAAACTTTTACTTCCAATTTAGAGCATCGTATTTTTTCATCAAGAACATCATTACTATCGGTCTATGGTCACTCTCTAATGATCCCAATTTTAATCCCTTCACACGTTATTTCTTGTACCTGGAAGACGATCACATCCACCAATTTCTGAGGATTCTCTATCTCTCTCATTATCTGCAGCACTTATATAGCTATCTCGTTCACCCTTAGAACCTTACTGAGCAAACATGGACTCAGAATTAAGCAATTATGGTTAATTTCGTATCTCCCAATGGCCAGTCGTGTTGGGAACAGAATATGTTATTTTGAATCGTAATTTGTGTGAAGGCATCCGCTTGAACAGCTGTAAATTATATTTTATATAAATATAGATAAAGTTTAAGTGGAATATCCCGGTTGAAGTAAGACATTACTATAGAAAGCCTACAAAAGATTTGAACTTTGAGCGAATACTAAATTTAAAGTCTGTAAATCTTATGCAGTTTATATTAAAAATATGTAGGACTATAACTTGTTTTTCATATTTCCCTAATATCACTATTTTTTATAAGACAACCGCACTGGTGTAGTGGTGCTGATTGCGCTATTAGCGTCGGCGGTCGCGGGTTCGATTCCCGCTTGGGACGGATGTTTGTATTTATATAAACATTCGTTTCTATGTCTGGTCCTTGTAGGTTTACCCACCGTGCCTCGGAGAGTACGTAAAGCCACCGGTCGTTACTCATAGTAGATAATGTATATGTATCTGTAGTGGTGACATTTTCAAATTCTTAATTTATCAAAATAATAGTGAAAATCTTTGAAACGTTATTTACATGAATTTTTACTTCGACAAAATTTTATTGATGGCACCCGTAATTAGGTAATTCAGTAGCAATCTTGATTGTATTCATCTGACGTCGAATTCGATCGATCTTAGATGAGACAGATTAATCACAGTTTTGATTACACTTGGGATCATCAATATTTTTTATATAGGTACATAGACAAAAACTACGATCATGCCGACGTTAAACAACAATTTATTATGCTATTGCCTTAAATATGATCTCCGTATGAAAAATAAAATCGTCTTAAACATACTCCAATAACTAAGATCGAAATAAATTAACTTCGATCATCCAAAAAAAAATCGATTAAAATTCGAACACAACAATTCAAGCCTCACGTCTAAAAACGTCAGATCGAATCATATTTGAAGATATCCACGTTCGAAAAAAGAAACATTCTGACCGTTGGATTCTAATTTTGAAACCATAACGACGATGTGATTAATATTCTCCATGCTGGAATGACACTCCACGTCATCATGCGTTAATATGATTGGACGTTTTCATATAAATTACAACACCGGGCGGGGCCTATTGGTATAATTAAAAAGCATAGATTATTATCGCCTTTCCAACCAGCCAGTTTCCGGCGCGTAATTGTTAATAGGGCCGATTCAAAAAGGTTTTAATGAACATTGTTTTTCTGTGAAAGCTTTCGTTTCGAGGCAACGGTCAGCTGGTGGTTTTAATTTATAATTATTGTATATGATATTGTTATTAAAAATAATAACCAAATTAAAAATAATGCAGTTGAAGTAGTTGAATCTTAAATGTACTTATTCTTGATGTTAATTAACTTAAAGCTACTTTCAACATTGTTTACATTAAAATATTACTATACATGTATTTAGAAAAAAATCCTGTTCGTTTATACAATGAAATTGTTTATAGTTACTCAGATATTAATTAACTATCAATTTTATAAGTAAATAGTTAATGCCTAGAGCTATTTGCACTGTACGCAGGTTTGTCTATGAAATTGGATGATCGCAGTGTAATAAAGAATAAAAGTATGTTGTTTTTAAATTTAAATGTGTAATAATTATGAAGTATTGAGTAATTAATGCACGATTACAAAAGTCCTTCAAGGAATGGTGCTTTAATTCAGTTTTAATTGCTTTGAAGATTGAAGAGACTTCAAATATTTTAGTTTTAAAATCTTTTGGATAATATTTTTTGCTAAAAATTTTAGAACGCAGGACTGAGGAGAAAGTAATGATGAATGTTTATTCACATTCAATTAACTTTTTAATTATTACACTTTTCATAGTCTCCAACATACACTTCTTGATACGGCATTTAATTAAATCGGTTAAACAATTCAACCGTGACAACGCGACAGACAGATTCATTTGCATATATTTGTATATACATATTTGGTTACATACCAGTGTATTAATGAGTTCACTTAGTAACTTGTAACTTTAACTTGGCAACAGTTATGCGGGTAACACTATACATCGGTGTCACAACATATTCTTATCACGTCAACATTAATTATGTTTCATAATTGTTACTGAATTGCTTAAAACTAACTACAGTTGATTGATGGGTAATATTACGTTACATTGTAACGCTTTGCGTTATGTTTTTGGTATGTTTAAGTTAATTTTCAATGGAACTTGACTTTCTACATGTAGCGTTTTTGTTAAGATAGTTAAAGATAAATGTGTTATTAATCTTAATGTGTTAAATCTGTTTATGGCTTTAAAAAAGCTAAGATATTTTAAAATTTTCTGTTTAAGAAGGTAAACAATGAAGAACTTATTGTATTTTTATATAGAAATAATAAAGATAATATAATTCATAATTTTGAGAGACATGACGCCAACAATGACTCACTCAGACTCAGTTGAATACCGAAAATGACTATCATTGGACGATCGAAACGTCCGAGGACAGAATTACAACTAGATGTTTATTGTACTTACTTTGATATAAATATTATATGGAGATGCTAAAACAGAGACCAAATTATCAGCTTGTTTTAGAACACAGGTACAACAATTTGATGACGTCCCATTGTTATGGCACAAAGTAAAATTGCGTATTTTACTGTGAAATTACATATATCAATATAATATCTAAAACTGCAAAAATACCGTAACAAAATTAATTAATTTTGTTTTCAGAAAAGTCGCAGCAACGCGCGCAGACATAAAATTGACACCATGTGACTCCTTAGATTGGACAATCCTCCTCAAATACGGAATAATTTCACGTTTTTGCAAACTGCTCCTCACTTATTGGCCATTAGATAAAGTTGTTAGGCTTATAACCTTCTAATACACATTCCAGAACAATATTCTAAGTCTATAAAATTTTAAACGCTGCTGTATGAGCTCGACAACTGGTTTATATTGCCAGATTTCACCGAGAATTCGCCGTAGTGATCCTTCGGGAAATCGTTTGAGATGCAAATTCAGAGCAAGGTGTATTAGATGCCTTATTGGTTCTATTCTATGTATAAGAGAAATTACTACCTAATAGCTAATGATCTATGAATAATCGGAGACTGTGCTGGGATTAAGGTGTTAAGCGTCATAGCTTTTAGCGGATTATAAGATAGATATAATATGTACTGCCAATTAGGTACGCTTATTGGTTTCAATTCAAAATTTTAGCCTCAAATTATTTTGGATCTTGGCGATCCACTTAAAAAATGAATGAGACTTATAAATTACTGATCAAACATTCTCTAGTAACTTCACGATTGAGATATATCTTTTGAAAGTCAATAACAGTTAAGAAGTCTAAGAGTATGACTAATAGAGTAAAAGTTCGTGGATATGTATCCTGATATTTTTTCGCATAAAACCGATTTATCTACGTAATCGTAAATTTGTAATACGACTTTTTTATTAGTTTTACTGACAACTTCTTCTTCCTAGCATTTTTCCCGGACTTAACCAGGGTCTGCTTTATTCTAGCCTAAGTTTTGACAGGTTACTG
>DVXP01001783.1:0-14112 GCA_018235645.1 Junonia grisea | reverse complement strand
TGTCTGAATTAGGTAACAATTACAGGCAAGGCTACATCGAATTAAAACACAATCGGTCTTTATTATTTTTAATATTTCATTATATAATATAGTTCTATTGATGTCCGTATTAATCAATAATTCATTAATTGGTCACATGTAAAAATGTAATCTTGAACATCCATTTTCAGATATAACTAAATACCTATACTACTATTGCTGCACCTCATTATATATTTTCGTACTTTAACAATTTATTTTTTCGTCTCAGTAGGAGAATCATTTTGATCAACTTATTTTTCCGAAACATGATGACTTTTCTATCTCTCTCCGTACAAGATTTATTATACTTGCTTAATATCATAGCATCCAAGTTTGCGATAAAAACTAGCCTGTCCTTCTCAAAGATTTATAGGACGTTTAAGTATATAACTTATCAGACAGGACAGAAAATTTCAATCACAGAAGTAATATTAGGTATGACTTTATTTAATAATTAAACTTAAAACATCAAATCGAAATTACAACACAACAGTTTTGATCTCGTTGCATCTTACATGCCAGTTTGATTGCCGCTAAGTTGCAATTTTGAATTTAATGTTTAATATCTAATACTTTGTTTTATTGTAGGTATGTATGGATTATATCCCCACGAGTGACTTAATATGAAATAATTAATAAAAATATTTCTTTATTATCAATTTTATTAGATGTAATTTGTCTGTTGAATTTTGTGTTTCGAACATATTATTCGTAAACACATTATTGTTCTTATATTTAAAGTTTTTAAAATATATATCCTAAAATCATATTAGTGACGTAACGTTTGTAAACATTGTATTGAAAATACATCTCGTTGTTTTGAATCTCTAACAATTAAAATATCTATGAATAAAATTATTTGCCAGTCTTTTTATAAATTTCGCCCTTTGTGTATAAACACAAAATTGTTCTTTAAATTAAGTTTATTTTACAATAACTGTCAGAAAAGTCATAAAATATGGTCAATATTTTATAACCGTGTCATGAGCTTAACCATTCATTCTAACAGATAGAGTCAACAAATACTTCGCTATGTAGTAAAACAACATTTTTCAAAGCAATACATTACTTTTAAATATGTAATACAATAATTTTAACACATTTAAAAGTGTAATTTGAATTAAGATAAATATTAAAAAAAATTGTACACCTAAAATATATTAAAGTAATGCACATGTTTCACAACAGTTTTGCTTTTTCGGACCAGTTACTTCCAAGTTTTCGGACCGTCAATTAATTAATCGAGTGTATCGACATTCGACCCGATTTCAGGAGCCCGAGTTCGGTTGACAATCTGAGTTATCTGATTAAGCACGCTTTCTCTCGCCGTGTGTCGCACACGAGCGACCGCGGGCCCGTGTCGACCATTACGCTCTGACAACCCGAATTCATTTCATCACTCTACTTAAATAAATAAGCATTTGATACTCACTACATATGAGTACATATGACACGTAACCGACCAATTATTTTAGCTATACTACAAGACCTTCAGGAAACTGTTTTCAATAGTGGCACATAAGATACGATAAACCTTGGAACTAAACACTCAAATTAATTTATATTATAGAAAATAATTATTTCATTAGCAATTGCTTTTCGCATTAATGTGTTATGAAATATGTTGGTTGACTCACACGAAAAATGTCTATCAGCTTCCTTATGGCACTTTTTGCCGTGAAATATTATGTACCTACGTACATGTCTCGAAATAGGGATTTAAATTTGTCCGGCAGATTTTAGACAACAATTATACTTTTTAAACACTTCTACCAAGTTACCTAAAACAAATGAAGCCAATGGTGCCTTCAATATTGTCATGACAATGTTGACTTTGGATAAAACCATAAAACTATTCTTCAACTATTATTTTAAAATCCGGTTATAATATGGGTAATATTATCTATGTTTGCGCCTTTAAATTTTGACAACGTCTTTCAATTTATTTTAATTTATATAAAAAACTATGATTATATTTTATGCTCTTGACATATAATTAAAATCAAATGCGTTAAAATAAAACTGTTATTATGTTATTGTATCTATAATCGTTAGGTTATAACTATAACTTACTTTTATAACCCTATCTAAGCTGTATGATTCAATAATGTTAGCAATGTTTATAAATTTTGAAAATAGTAAATAGTTTTAACATCAGAAGATAATACAACGTAAGAAAGCTATTAAAACATAAATTCATTTTGTATTTTACACATTCCTAACGTGTTACGCATTCGTGCACCTTCGAATCTGAACAGCGTAATAACAATCGTAGCGGAACGAAGTGTATCGCATCATCTGCTTATCAACTGGTTCGTGCGCAATATACGCGTAACTTATTAAATAATAAGTTACGTTGCAGTGTAAACAGTATTGTCGTTGATCAAGATTTCTTTGTGTGCGGTTTTTGTCGAGCGACGGTTCCTCGTTAGCGCCGTCCGCCGCCCATCTATCAGCTCTATCTACTTTATGACAATTATTTATGTTCTGCGTGGCAAAACTATTTCGCTTACAGTTGAGCTTTATCGATAGTGCTAAAGTAATGCTCTGCCGTCTCGATATGCTATATCTGATACGGATACGTCTGTTTGTTAAGTGAGCCAGTTGTTTGTGCTAGTTGTTTTAACGCCTAGGTTATTTGCTGCGAATGTTCTTTGCAGTGAATGTCGGTTTCGACATAAATTCTGAGCGGAACTGTGGGTGTAACTGCTGTGCAGTTGCCTACGGTGTACGTGTCGGTATTTATTTCATATCCAATAAAATATATCATAATTGTCATATTGAAAAAGAAATTATAAATCAATTCCTTAAGCCATGAATCAAAATTCGAAAGATATTTCATCATCACGAAATCTCTGACGAATCTAGATAGGCTTGAATTTTGGTTGGGATATACCTCCTGCTATGTAAGGAACTACTAAAGATTAACGAAATTGATCCTTTGATGGAGTGAAAACGGGTGACTGAAATGTTTGAAGGAAACATATTACTTCACATTCGTGAAGAGATAATTAAGATGATGATTTACGTGACTTTTGCCTAAATACAAAGGGAAAAATATCTAAACCACCCCACAGTTTTCACCACTTACACAAATAGACAATATAAATTCAGATAAACTCTCTTTTCTCTAAGACAGAATAAAGTTTACAGCAGTAAAACATGATTAGGCTTTCAAATTCCTAAATTGTAAGTTGTTTATTCCTGCGCACCACAGTATGACTAATATTTTTTAATATAGTTATAACAGTTTTAAACTAAATATTTTTAGAACCTAGGTAGGTAATACTACTTACTAATGCCTTACATGGTTGAAATGAATGATACATCTAATACTATATGGGTACAACTTAATTTCAGACATTAAGTGAAATTCAATTGCTTTATCGGTGGCAGTCAGTGAGCACTAAATCTCGATTAAATGGAGTGATTCTTGCGATCCATCCGGCGTCGGATTAACATCCGAAGTCACGCTGTAACGCTAATCTGCTTAAATGTCGAAAGGAAATGTCAGATTGTAAAGTGCAGGGCTCCGTCGTAGCGAGATGCGGCTTAGAGTCGTCCCTACTACCTACAGCACAGACACCAATTACAACACAATTCGAATTAAAAATATATAAACCATTGTTTTAGTTTTATTTTTTATTTCGACTCATACTCCGAGATATCAATAGTACTCAATAATTTTTAATACATACGTATGGTATATCGAATAGTATTACTGACACGAATGGCTTAGGGTTGCACAATGGGCCGAGATCACCTAATGTCGCTGATTACGGTTAGCTGTCCGCCGCCGATGCTATCGAAGATTGACGCTAAATACGCGTGCGCTGTGACAGTTTCAATATCGAAACAATGACGAACTTTGCATTGCGTAACGCCATTTGCGTCCAACTGGCTGTCATTCATTGATGGAATTAAGGCAAAGTGAAAGTTAATTTAAATATAAGCATAAATTACTTTTCAAAGTACCCTTAGGTGGGAATTCTTAGGTAGGAATATGAAGCGCGCGAGTGATCTTAAACGTAAATGTTACAGGAGTAATTATAATTTCATAATTTCTTTCAGCTGTTACGTCGATGTTACCGAATAGTACGTAATATTTCGAAAGCGTAATAGTTATCGTATGGCGTTACGCGTACCTGAAATCGAACGTGGAAAATTCACGCTTCGTCGAGCGGCGCGGGCTTGTATGTACGTGAACGTTGTATACAGTTATGTTCGAAGTAGATATATCATAAATCACTATAAATATAATTATGGAACCACCGACCCCTTTTAAATTTTAAGAGATTCACTCAATTGGAGGACCATTTCTTTCAAAAATTTATAAGAAAATAAAAAAATGCATTATCTCGATTTAAATTACGTTCAAAATAAAAAAAGGAATAAAAAAGACATTAGTCAGTTGTGAAGTGCGTACAGAACACAATTTTGCTCATGTTTTATCTCAAATTAAAAATTTCTTTTAGGAACGTGAAATTGACGCGACGTAAAAAGTATATTATTGCGTAAGATCCTTTTTGAACAAATTCAATTATTTCATTAATTTTTATATAACTATAGGTATTTCACGTCATTATTGATATAAGTATGCTAATTATGTACTTGTAAAAAATAACGAAATCTTTTAAATTTAGATAACTAAGGACATTAAAGATGATCGAAAGTTTCACATATTTTAAATAATAATTATAATTTGTTTGAATAGACGTATGTATGAAGAATTCATACTTAATATTAATAAAGAGACACCGTTAGCAAAGTATTTCGTTGTATAATTTAGCAATTTATAATCATTAGTGTTTTTCTGCGACGTGCAAGAGAGCGCTGCGGTGCGACGCGGTGCGGACGAGGGTGCAAGTTAAATTGAGACATCTCAACGTGTGATTGATTGCGAACATGATTGGCGTCTTCCAACTATCAACGGAGCGTATGCTAATTTCTGTGTTCGAATTTTTTAAAGAAATCCATTATGTTTATAAAGTTCTTTTGGAGTAGAATACGAAAACCTTCCACGTGAATGCACCCTGTGAGAAATAATCAATCTGTCTCATATGACAGCCCTTCACTTGCGTCCGCGATGCCGGGCGAGAGGCGCGCGGCGGTACGCGGCGGTAGGCTCCGAACGCGACCGTTATAATCCCTCATCAAGCGTAACATGTTAAGTGTAAAAGGCATCATTAACGATTACCTTAAAAAGTTTAACCGGAGCAATCATTAAAATCGTACGAAATATTAATAAAAAATAAAACAACGATACGTCTTGTTACTCGAGTTTCCGTTGCTACGAAAGTGAACAAGAGTGATGTCAGTACTGCGATAAAAAATAGAGTATAAAGTATTCTGAATAATTATTCGCTTTATTCGTTCAAGATACGGTTTAATAGAAGAATTATTGATTAACACATTCAATCTACAAAAGAAATAGTTAGTTTTTTTTGTTCTCTACAATCTCATTGTTGCAAAATTGTATAAGTATACCTATTTTTTTTAATATTCATAATACTTATTTAAAATAAAATAAAAATATGATTTGTAATTACAATGTTGATAGCGATATGTATTAAATCCGGGAAAATCGTTAAAGTAACGGATATTAGCTTTTAAGCAAACTAGTAGGTGTTTATAAGGTATGAAATGACATTCGTATTTAAATAACATCAATAACTTGCATGTATGTATGTAAATTTACCGTATTTCTTCATGTGGTGAGGCATATTTATGGTATAAATTTAAATATAAGTCATATAATTAAATATAAGTATATCTTTTGGACTTAACTTTTTAAATTGTTATTTTTGGGAGATAATTAAGTAATAACCTGTTTATACAGAAATTAAAATTCACCTTAATATTTGTTTTAAAACTTACACAATACAATACACAGTCGAGTAATATGTACGTAAGTATATTAACCGACCCTTTCGATAATACGAAATATTTAATATAAACTACCTGAACTCTTGCAATGTTGATGATTAATTACTTGCACATTTTGTGATTGATGTTAAAAAAAAAATTTGAGATCCCTAAGCAAGAAATCATTTCAAAGGCACAAAAGAATCGTTTTAAAAACCTATTTGTCATTTTAGATTCAAATGCAAATATTTGATAGAGCGATATAGCGTGCGAGCGTCTCGAGAGAACTTAGAACGTCCTACATGCAGTACATACGTACACCGAGGTGGTGCTTAATTAGGTGCAAAATTTCCAATACGGGTTGTGAGTGGACGGAAATCGGTTGATGATATCGCGAGATGCAAAGTTCTGCCGAAACGAGGCGGTGCCGCGCGTAATTACAGTCGCGCCACGCACGTCTCTCACACCAAATCTCTCTTTTTACTAAAATTTTCTCATATCCTCAACCGCTTTACAGCACGCAAAACGTATTCGCATCGCGTGTGAATTTTAAACTGTCAGCTACGCTGTATAACAAATGATCATAATTGGTCGTATAGACATGTCCGGCGAAGATTATTCGAGTTTTTCAATAAACGGCATTTATAAAGCTTATAATTCATTATACAAATAACAGTTTTGTTTTATTTCCATGACGCTCGTTTTAAGTGTCCGTATAATAGTTAGTAATATATTCTTAGATGTCAGAAGTAAACCTTATCGCTTATAATGTTGCCTTCTCATACTCGTGTACCTAATATACATAGGAATGTGTCGATGTTTTACTCCTCTCATTGAAAATTGCAAAACAGCTCGTTAAGGAAACACGATGTTTGCCGCATTGAAATTATTTTATCATAATACAGTAAGGTTATTGTTTAAAGAGAGCGATATTATCCGAGGAGCGGGCCGGGCTCCCGCGGCGGTCATTGTGTTCCTATATGGCGAATGTCAAAAGCGTCGTCTTAATTATCGGGCGCGGCCATACAATGCGGACTCGATTGCGGCGAGATAAGCGCTCTATATCTATCCGAGTGGTATTGAATGCGCCGGACTCGCGGCCCACTTACTGCCTTAATAATAACTTCAAACGTATGTCGCATTGTATTTCTGATTATTTCGATCTAAGCCCATTGAAAAGAGATAAGGCGTGTTTTCATGTTAGCTCCACGAGTAATACCAGAGAAATGTAAATAAGAAAATGTTGCTCATTTTAATGCACTACTCGATAATAAAATGTGGTAGGTATAGGTATTTAAAACTAGGTTTAATTACGAATATAATTTATATTGAAGAGTAGGGATTTCCATCTCTAAACAATGACATGTATTTTTGTTATTATCAAAACTGGATTAACCTGATCGACAAAGCTTGATTTTCTGGTTTCTCAAGTTATATTAACAAACTATTAAATTAATGCAATTTCATTGTACCGTAACCTCATTTATTATGTCATTTTCCAGGGAAGTAATAAAACGAGGGGATTTCCGATTTTTTTTACAAAAAAATGTGTGACCATTATAAGTAATTTATCTTTTGTTGTCTTTAAGTAATTGATTTCCCACAAGATGAAAATAACAGTTTCCCATCACGCTAGATATATTGTCTCATAATCATAAGCTTGACTATTGCATGTAGAAATTAAATAAAATTTACTTTTTTACCTTTGTTCTAGAATCATAAAGTTACATTTATACGAATACACCTCATTACTCATTAAATGAACAAATTATCAGTTGCAAGCCATATAGTAGGTACATTAACACCCATGATAGCAAAAAAAGAATGATGAAAGTGAATGTTCTGAAGGTAAATATGAAACCTTAACCGGGAGCCGTGTGAAATGAAATTGACACGAGGATTTTGCGGTCGGCAACTTGCTGTTGGCGCGTAACTAAAAGTATTTCTACTAAATCGTAGCCTTGCGTCCTCCATCGCAGACATAAAATAAAATAGGTATCGATTACGATCCGCACTCGCTATAATCTCGGATACTTTATTCGAACTGTGTAGGATATAAAAATTAAATAGAGACGTTACAAGAACATGCATATATGCGACATGCGTGTGTGCGTGTTTTACGATTGCTCATACCTCTAAAGTACGTGGTTAAGCTTTCTAAGGTCCGAGCGAAGTAAACATCCGGCCACTAACCGTTAACTAGCTACACGCTGCAGCTAAATCAAATATCTAAAATCCCTTATGTTCATTACGAATAATTATTTTTATATGAAACGACTTTGGCAGTCGCGTATAAACCGATTTAACGACCTTAGTTTATTAGGCTTATTTCAAGAGTTAAATAGTGGAAACATTAAATGAAACCCTAAATAGAATGATAAGGAATATTAAATAGATACCTACATTCATAAGGCAAATTGGTACGCAAATATAAGCAGTGATATTTTAATATGAGTTAAACTCAATAAAGCGTTCCTAAAATATTTTTAACGAAAGTATGCAATCTAAACTCTCTCACCTCCCACTCCTTTTCATGCTCATATTCATTCCTTCAACGTACATTGCGCGATAAATCACAAATTTTAAGATAAAATACCACATTACTATTATGGTAATAAGCAATGTTTGCATTCTTACATACTTTATGTATATAAATCTTCATGTTAAATTACATTAATCACATAGACGTAAATATTACAAATGCATCCGGTTGTTTACTTACCTTAACGGTTTGGTTCTTAAGTGGTTTGTCTGGATCATGGATGTATTCTAACGTGATGCCATAAAACTGGCCCTTGTTGATGTATGTAATACGGTCGTCCTCTCGGCGCTGGGAACTACTGCTCGCCGTCTCCAGGTGGTACTTGAATCCATAGGGGGAAAACCTGAGACAATTTTACATACATTAGTTCCATATGTAGACATAATGGGTATAATACATATCACATGTAACATTCTTATCTAGTTGAAAATAACATAAGTAATTTTGTTTTTAGATAAAGATCCGATTTCTAACAATGAACTGAGAAAGTCGTTGCAGCAGAAATTCGGTAGAAGCGTATAAACTGCACAGTAATCTTGTTTTTTAAACATTTAGAAAAAATAAGTGCGATTTCTTCTTTGATGTTATCTACAGATACACGCTCGCGGCAATAAAGTTTCCATGAAGTAAAGTAATAAAAGTGTGCAAAAAGTGGAAATCTTAATTGCACAGCCGGTAGAGCTTGTCACCAGCGTCGTTACATAAAGGCGTGGAGATCCAGTTCGTTGTGCGCAATGAAAAACTGCGTTTTCTCGCGATTTCCTGCGCGTGGGATCAACGGAAGGAAAACCCCGCTAATTTAGCAGCGTGCATCGCGTGCTGCGACTCGTTAACGGCCCCGCGCGTGAGGCTTGCGACACCGCGACAGCGCGCGCCTCTCCGCCTTGTCGCCGCGATCTCGGCCCACGCCCGGACGAATTCACGCACCCTCGCAAATATACAGCCAGACTAGGAAATGGCGAACGTCATTATCAAAGCACTCCATTGTACCACGCCTTTACTTTGAGTCGTTTACTTATGTAACTAGATAAAAAGCTATAAATCGTTACAGAATATTTAATCCACCGATAAATCTCGAAGCGGAATGTAGATAGCGAGTTAGGGTCGGCTCAATAGTTGACTCGCGGCCGGACCATTACTTTGAGCTTATTGAAAACAATTTGGTAAACAGTCCTGCTGATGTTAGCGATTTAAAGCGAGCACGAGCAGATAAAGGCCGTGTAATGCAAACGCAACCGACATTGACGGATCGGCCGCAGCGGTTCTCGCCTATCTGATTCTCTGCGAGTTATTTCAAACGTAATTTCCATTTGTGACGTGACTTGGTATTGTCATTTCAACAATTCTGATATGCTTTGTTAGATAGCGCACAGTTATATCTTCGAAAGCTCAATACTAATAGGAAAATAAATCCACAATAATGGCCATTATTTGTAAATTATATTTAAAAAAACCTTTATGTTTGCACATAGAGTTAGACGTTATTATGCCTAATTAAACAAAAACCTGGGAGGACTACTTTGGTTTTTGTCTAAACCTAATAATAAATACCTAAAATTTTAGTGTAACCGATTAATATTTTAGAATTATAAACATCTATAAACATTCGTCTATAGATCGTATGAAAACAAGAATAACTCCAAGGATAACACATTTCATATAGAAAATTATTTTTTATGTTGTTAAGAAACACGCCGATATTTTATCACCTGGGAATATACGATCGGAGCGTACTCAATAATAAACTACGCATTGTTTTCGAATGAGCTTCATTACAAATTTCAGCAGCACAGCATCCGAAAAAAGTCACTTCCTGCGTGAAGACGGCGGCCTTTCATGAATAAATCAATCGATGAGGCGCGGAAATTGATGAGCGCACAAAAAGCTTCGGATCGCAGCGACAACAAAGTGCTGGCCGTAAAAACGCATGCCGCGATAAGAGTCCGCAGAACCAGGCGTCCCGCGGAGCCTGCGCTGCCCCGCCAAATTAGATGCGCATAAATCCGACCCCATACTTACAATACTATTACTGACCACGTCGCTTTGTGCCGCGGACACCTTGTTAAGGGCGTGTATGTTAATAGTCGACTATTGTCATAAATTATTTAAAATATATACTTTGTTTTATCTATTTTAGTCCTTCTTATAGCCAATGAAATTGAACTTTTTTGTTCAAACATTAATTTTTAAGGAACCTGCTGATTTCATAGAAATTCCTAAATTTTCAATTTGAAACCATCTTAGCTTGTTGTGTTACTTTTGATAATATTCATCGCTATTTTTATTTTTAAATAAAATATTTCATAGCAATTACTATGAGTTTATCAATAAACATTCGTCTGGACTTACGCCATTGTAATTTGAAAGAAAATAAATTGTTATGCTGCTATATACGGAGAAAAGTGCGTGCATGTCCATCGTATCAATCGCTGATGTAAATTGAAGGACCATTGTGCGCCTGAGACGAATGCCAAGACTGATGAAGCGTTCTGTATAGAGGACCGTAAGAGTAAAATACGTTTATGCTGGATATTTATATTATAATGCTGCTTTAATTCAATTATAGATATTTAAAAAAATTAACATATTCATCGTATTTTTATTTTATCTACTTGTGAAGTAGGAATAAATAGATTGACCCTAGGTGTTCTAAGAAAGTTACGCATCACGACAAGCGGTTCCAAGTTAATGAGAGCGTTCGAGTATAATAGCAGGGAGCAGATTGCGGGGCGCGAGTGCGAGCGGCGCCGACACGCAGCGTCGACCGTCACACTGACACCACCATTATTTGCTACCAACTATTTAATGATTCGTAGAAATGTTTTCCGCGATAAATTATCAATACTAACTTATTTAGAGATAACTTAAGCAGTAGGTACCTGGCTGTAATAGAATTGGGCCCAATTGTAAAAAAAAACATTGCTAATGAGTTTTCTGCCAGTTTCAGTTATGAAGCTGATATGTACCTAAGATGTATAATTAATAGTCTAATTAAAACTTCTTCAAAAATTTAAAACCATACGTTAAAAATAGAATAATATCTTTATTTAATTGCCGTCACTATATTTGGAATTGTCGTAATAAATATCGGACTGTTAACTTTTATCGCTTACAACTTTTGCACTTAGAATGCATAAATATACAAATTGCCCAACAGATTAAGGTCAGTAGATAGTTGCACATTACCTGCGTACGTTTAGATACACGGAAGACTTCACAGTTATTAACATATCAAATAAGGGTATGAAAAACGGTAAAAGTTGAAATTATACCCATTACTACAATTACGGGTACCCTTTAAAGTGATAATCATAAATGTATACATTAGCTGATTAGGTTACAAGCTGTAAAATGTTCATTCCCCTGTTGAACGTGTAAACAGAAAGCAAATCGGGGGCATCCAGTAACACACCGAACGATCCTCAGTACAAGTACTTGATAAGCAATAGTACAAACATTCGAGATGAAACTCTAATGCGTCAAAACAAAATAGAAAACGAGTAACAGTATACTACTTTATATATTTCAAGACTATAAGAAAGACGAAGAAACCATCGATTTTTAGGCCAAATGCAAGCAAGTAATTATTGAGATAATAATGCTAATGCACTTATCGTGTTGACGACTGTTTCCGCCGCAGCGTACAAGTCGCTTGAATAACGATATGGGAAGTCAAAATTTACATTGTATGTTTAATTTTAATTTGAAGATTTACTTTTTTACTTTTTAAATATATATTTTTTTAACCAATTATATATTTTTATAATTAAGTCGTTATAGACGAAACATGCACATAACAAACTTAACATAATTTAATCTAAATACGATACTCACATTTCTTATAACGCCTTCCGAGTACTAGGCGGCGTGGAAATAAAATAATTTTCATTATTCAATAGTTACCTAATAAGGTGCGTGCAAAACGGTTCATTACTAGATTCCAGTAGTGGAGTAAATCACTGCTAAGTAATATTTATTATATATTACGGGAGTTTCTACTTTATATTGCATAACGTTATTAAAATAAAATATTAATATTGTCTTATAAGCGTTCAGGAATCTGGATAAAAAGTATTTAATCTATTTAAAATTTTCTCTGATAAAGCAGTTATACTATATTAAATGGCTACGAATGAGGATTTCTCGTTAGTCAGAGAATTAATTAAATCGTATAAGTAAATAAGTGAAACGTATACATATAAATGAATCAGAAGTAGGAATTTGAAAAGCGTTTGTGCCTTTATACGGGACGTTGTAAATAGTTGACAATAATTAAATCGATGTCAAATGTAAATCTTTCATTCAGACTTTTGTTAATACTGAACCATAGATTAAGAGCTTTTGTAGTTTTTATTTTTTTATTTTCGGTGTAAGCTCAGTCGACCTAAATTATCTTTTTACAAGACAATTAACAATGGAAAAGATAGGAAATTGACAATTAACACACACTTTCCGTTGCATTCAACAATCACGAAGTTTAACTTAGCACCTCGCGTAATCAAACAAGTTAAGAGATGGGCACGATGATCCCACTTTGCTTCTAAATATTCAAGTATTATATTATTAGTGGAGTTCTACTATAATTCAATGTAGAGGAGGTTCAATTTGTAAATTAAATAATATTTCAAAATACAATTATGCGTGTAAAAGTCTAAGTATGTCTCTCGAGAAAGGGCCGCCTTTATCACAGATTTGAGAAGTGCGAAGTGGTGTGTCAATATAGTTCCACGGGATGTTTGTTGTTTTCATCTATTCACACTCGCGACACGCATGTAGGTATACGGTAATAAAGTCATTTTCATAATTTACACTATCCGTTAGCGTTAATTTTTTGACAGAATAACGAAGAATATTGAACTTTCCGTTTTCGTTAAATTTTATGTTAGTAATTACGGAAAGCTTTCCGTAATTGAGATTCCTTAATTTATTCTTCTTATGATGAAGACAACAAAATAGGAACAGCTATCACATATCTTTCGGAGACATAGACAGATTCAGAGACATAGACTCTTTAATGCACACGAATAAAGTTGACATATTATGCAAAAGACGAGAGAAAAACATTAGCAAGCATATCACTAAAAGTGATCTCTTACAGACAACCTCCCAGCTCCTGAAGCTGTTATGAAGTTTATAGAAAGTTTACTTACAACTTTGCGATTTGTATCTTGTCAGCATCGTTTTGCCGGCCGAAGTCGTGCCAGGGGCGCGTGCGGGGCGGCTGCGCGGGCGAGTGGTGCGCCGCGGGGGTGCCGCGCCCGTCTTCTCCCACTGGCTGCTGGCAGATCACCGTGTACTCGAACGACTGTGTGGACATACTTACAACTTTATACATATGTTACATAGGATTTGTTTTTTTTTTTGTTTTTTATTAACCCTTTAACCGCTAAATATAACCAATAGATGGCTTTTTGTTTTTAACTTAATATTTGTTATTAAAAAGGGCTGCTGGCCGATCACCGTGTACTCGAACGACTGGAGGACCGTAACATACTCTACTACTTCTAGATTATATATTATATAGGCAAACGTGAATAGGAGAAATCAAAAATTAATATTGTCATTATATATTTTTAGGCAAAGAGAATGTAGAGTCATTCTCTGCTAATGTACTTAGTCTGGCCATAAATACTGTTACACTTAATTATAAAAAAATATTACATTTGAATTTCGAATCTGTCATT
>DVXP01001782.1:0-14112 GCA_018235645.1 Junonia grisea | reverse complement strand
AGTACTTCCTGAGATTAGCGCGTTCAAACAAACAATCAAACAATCAAACAAACAAACAAACTCTTCCGCTTTATAATTATTGAAATATTAATTTGAAATTCGTACAAGTTTCAATGCTCTTTAAATTCAATATAATATAAAACATTTTTGGATAAACGGAATGTCGTAATAAAAAGCAGTTTAAATTATTTTTACAAAACCCACGCTATTAAATACAACTTCATTCACGCGTAACCAATACAGCGAGACAGGGGTAAAAGTAGAACTCTCAACTATATTTAATTTGCGACACAAAGATTCTTAATCCCTATGAATACACTGTACCGCGTATCACAATATTAATGGATTGGGAGTACTCTAGCGAAATTCAATCACAATGTGAGCATAATAAAAAAAAACATTATAGGAAAGCTAGAGCCAACACGACGTAATACCACTAAAATCTAGGTACGTACTTCAAAGGACATAGTCTCATTTCTAATATACGTAACGCGCACCGACTCGCTGTATTAAACAGTTTTTAAAATCGATCACCGTATCATTATAATATCAACTATACATTTGAGATCCACAATTTGATTCCAGAAAATATTCTAGTCTAATGTACTTTCATATTAATATTGTGAATGCAAATGTAGCCACGTGTTTGCTACGTTTTAACATATTGTAAATAATTTCAATGCGTTTTGTAATATAGACAGATTCGACGGTGGCAAACTCGATTAATATAGACTATCGAATAAACTCGAAAAGAATTTTGATTTTTTATGAAAATGAAACTGATAACGGCCCAGCACTTAAGGAGCCACAAAAGTTCTCAGTTAAAAAAAATTACCTATGATGATATATAATATATAGAGTATATCGTACGTAAGGTAAGATGAAGAGCGGAAGGCTGTTAGGTTTTCTTCATGGTAGGTATTAGCTAGATAGTATTTCTCGGTCGAGCCATTATTCCAGCTAGTAAACTGGCTACGGATAGCTTCTATCAGAGGATAACCTCTACCTTTGATATATAATTCTGTAAGTCATAACGATATATCGTAACCTGATATCTTTACGAAGATTATCGTTGCATGTATATGTTACCGGCAATCTATGTAATCTGGTATTCTATACAATCCCTATGGACTACGTAGAAAGCCTAAAACGTTTTGGGCAATGTACGAAAAAGTATTTATTTTGTACTTTGCCTACACATTCTATACAATATGAATTGCGCAGCCGGTAATGTGTAAAATAGACGACAACGGATGGTAAGTTATTAAATCGGATCATGAAACGTAAATAAAAAGTTGTTCTAAACTTACTTAAGCAGTAAATTTTTTCTTAATAAGCTGTAAAACATGGAGTAGTTTTATCAATAAAATAAAAAATAAAAAATTATGTCTCATACATTAATACGTTATAACTTAATGTACAACTACGAGTACATTACAAAGTAACCGATGTATGTTGTTTGTTACGAATAGTGTTCCATAAACATTTTACGATATAGAAACATCGATATAAAAATAATTATATTCTCATAGATAAAAATTTATTGCAGTGCATGTGCATTTCACAATGATTGTACTACTCGACAACTTGGAAAGATTGATACGATGTCTTTCAATAGTGATTTTTTTAACAATACGCCACGTAGGCGTATCAAAAAACATCATAGTGCGTTCACTATCAGTAATCAAAACTACAAAAATCATACTTATTTAATTCTGTTTACAGAGTAAATGCAAATTTTATGGGATTGAATCGGCGGTATCTCTTGTCAAATAGGTGAAGTATTATAAGTAACTGAGCATGTAAAAGATCGGCATAAACGACAAATAAAAATCGAGTGCTAGAAAACAAAAGCGCGTCTGATCGCTTTATATTAATTTACTCACTAAACTAACACAGCGGTGAAAACGAACTCGCACTTGGCACACAAAAAAAAACATATATAAATGCCACGTTGCACGACATAAATTCGATTAGGCACAGATGTGTTCAAAATAAAACGTTTTAATTAAGTATTGTAGTTTTAGTTAAGTGTTTGAGTCGATCCATACAAACGTATCAAGCGATGATTTCTGTCGGTTTTATTTCATATGTTAGCCATTGTTTCAGTGGCGGGTGCTGTGGTCAGGTTTATGCTTTTATTAAAGTGATTAAATATCATGGCGTAAAGCCAGCGACGCGGTCCGGGTTAATTTCAACCGATCGAGTTCCTTTTCGTATCCCATAAGTTAATTTACATCGGTTCAATGACTTGTGCCGGCTTGAATTAGTAAATAGTCGCACGAATACTCGATTCTATAATAGCTTTTAATTTTCAGTAATGCTTGTTCAATTTTGATTGGGTGTTGGAGGAGTTTTGTTTTCTGTTTTTGTGTATCGGTAGGCGTTATTTTAATATTTGCGTTACGTTACATGTTTTTTCGTATTAATATTTAAATGTACAATTGTACATAAACACGTTATTTAAATATCAGTTCGACAAGTGGCGGGGATATTTATGGGGTAGCAAGTATGATAATTCTTTTATTTTTTTATGAACATAAGCATTTTTTTTAAATAAGGCTTAGGATGTTGGTAGTTTTAGTTTCTATCAAAATGTAGGTACCCCAAGTGTCCTCTAAGTATTTTACGAAATTAGTATTGTTTAGGATTTATTATTGTGCGTTTATTTACGTTTAATAAAATGGCCTCTGTGTGTCAAGGAATGTACCTATATCTTGTAGTAGATATTTAACTTGTGCGTTTTTAGTCGGAATTACGGAACAAAATGCGGAACATTACCATAGGCCGGCAACAGTTTTTGTAGCTCCTCTGGTGCTGCGAATGTCCATGGGCGGCAACATTCACTTTCCATCAGGTGATCTGTCAGCTGTCGTTTGCTGCCCTATCCCATAAAAAAAGACATGTTTTTTTTTATTTACATTTATTTTTGATTTAATGACTTTGAAATGTAAAGTATTTCATAGTTTGTATTATTAAAACTGACAGCTGACAATTCAGCTTTAGGTATTTATTGCATTTACGGCTTTGACGTATTAGACAGCGTATGTTATTCTTTGAAAAGTTGAATGGAATCAAAATAACATGTTGAACGACGTCGCTCCTCCCCCGCGTACATACGTACGTATCATTGTCGAATCAAAGGTTTCGCCGTCATCGCTATGATATTACATCCTTTAGAAAAAAAAGACAAAAAAACAATGCATAAAACTTTAATCAAACGTCATCCGTCCGCGCCGTTCGCAGTAATCACACCAAAATTCGTGTGACGTGGATTAACTACGAAGATAAAAAGTCCGGATGTCGGTGCACTTATTAATAAAAAAGCGAACACAAAGTGCAAAATAAAAAAGATGCGATTCAGTCTTCAATACGCCATACCATTGTTTGAACAAAAGTGGGCCACGAAACAGGCGGCGAAGGGAATCGGCAAGCCAACCACCCACGTCATTAAACCTGCCGCGACAGGCAGACACCTCTGAAGAATGTGCTCTTAATAAGTCATCAGCTAAGTAAAGCTCCCGCGCGAGGGCGGAGGGAGGGAGGCGGGTGGCGCGGCGTTCGCACAAAAAATGACACAAAGTATAAAATCTGCATACAGTAATGGGAGTAGTAGCCTCTGAGAGGCTGCGGCGTGCAGGGATCAAAGGTGAACAGGCCTCGGCAGGCCTCTGCGGCGCGTGACATCTGCAATGTTAGGCTTTATTAAAACTTTGTATCGATTTTGTACACCGCACTATGTGGCGACGTTTTTGTGAGTTAAAAGATTGAGCGACTCTCAGAAAATGCGCTTGTACTAATTAAGATTTTCTGTGTAACGCTTAGATTTGAGTTTTAGTAGACATCTTTGCGAGTAAGATTTAAGAATAATTTACAAGTGAATCGACTATCACTGTGTTAAATAAATAATTCGTGTTAACTGGTTGGTTTCCGTGATTTAATACACATCTATACGTTGATGACGACCCGACGTGACATGAACGCGTAACCTCCTGATTTAGGTCTAATGTCGGCGGATTGTTTTGATAATGCACTAAATTTTGGCTGTTGCTGAGCTGAATCGATAAGTAGTTTACGTAGTAATATAAAGTTAGACTGTTTGAGTGATACATAGGATAGAGCCGAATTCGGCTGCCATATATTAAATGGGTAGTGAACAAAGGTCAGTTATGTAAAAGATTAGAACAAAAAGCGTTCTAAAAACGCTTCGAGCGCGTATAGCAATTATTTTTGAATTTACATCAAATACCGGTACTAGATGAAACAGTTCAAATGGTAAAAAGAATTGCTATTGGCTTTTTTATTATACGGACTATTTATTATCCTAAGTTTTTTAATACGATCGTCGGTAACAAAGAGTGGAATGGGCGGGAATGCTCCGGGGTTGCTCTTTGGTGTCGCGTCAAGTAATATAACTCTTTCTCGTTGTGATAACGCATTGTTCATAGAGGGAATTACTCCGTCCCCTCCGCAAGTGTCGCTCCCCGCCACTTGAGAGACACGGTGGTGGAAAACCCTAAGACCGTTCTAGTGAAAATTTTATTACCAATATAAGCTGTTATTAATTTCAATGGATTAATCATGTTGCGGTGTTTACTATTATTGTATGTGTTTACATTTTTTTGTCTATTTATATGTAAAAATAAATTAGGTATAATTAAGAAGTAATAAAACTTATAATAAATAAATAAATTAATTAATAAGTGAGTGTTACTAATACCTACTCATACGTATAGAAAAAGATTTTAATTTTTTAAGTATTCGACAAACTTGAACATAAAAGTAGGTATACCACGCAAAAAATGCGTGAAGTGTCGTTTGTAAGAGACGAGAAAATGTACGACGCGTCGCCTCACTCGACACCAGCACTGAGAGGTAAACAAGCTCATCTCTCATTAATTATCAGGAAAGTAACATTCGTAATAATCAATTTCGCGTCTAGAACGTAACCACTGATACGCTTATTGCCGGCACTCGACGTTTTAGAAAAGGGGGAGACGCGACAAATAGCTGCTAGCGATTCAAAGCGAAGGTTGTTAATCAAACGGAAGTTACAAAGATAGTTAAAATATGTAATACTATATATAATCGCGATTTCAATGGGTCGCCGGGAGACGAGTAATTGATGGTAGACGTTTTTAAAGGCAAAATAATTAATTGGCTAAGCCGCCGTATGACGGATCTTTGATACCAATTGATTACCAATTCAAAACAAGAGCGCCGATTGGGTCGAGATTCATTAGGAGTTCCTCCATTCATTCTGGCCGAGACTTATAAGAGACTCGTCGAGCAGATACTCGCGGAAGGGTTTCGGAAGTATTAAAACTCTTGAAGAACGGATAAAAGTTATTTGTTTATTGCTTTATCGAACGCGATCTTCGTTGTTTGGACCATAATTAAAATATATTATTGTTTGTATTCATCTAAACAATAAAAATATATTTCGTTTACACATTATTATAATATTTTAAATTATCGAACCTTTCATATGATGAATTTAAAAATTGAATATTTTGTATTATTTATGTTTATAAGTCTGAGAATAATAAATTAATTAATCACTTAAATACGGTATTACAATATTATACAAATTTTATTTTGTAGCAATGAAAGAAGTAGGTATCGTAATAAAATTACAAAAAAGAATTGTGTACGATCTATTAACTCCTAATTACACATACAAAACTTGAATAATTAAACATGATATTGATTGATGAAAAAAAGAGAAATTGTCGCCGCCGCCGCTAAGGAATACAGTTATTAGTTAAATATGTAGTTCAAAAATATTAAACATTAATCGGGCAAGCGGCACGTTTTTTAATTGGTCACGTCCAAGCATCGATTTTGTGAATCCTCCCCTCGGAAGCTCGCCCTGGCCGGCCATAAAAAAAATAAACGGCATTATATTTTGGACGTTCGGCTCCGAAACGATTGTCGTTCCCTCTCGCTTCGCTTTCTTCGTCCTTTTCTTTTTAATTCGCCGTATTTTTATTTGCTATGATAAATTGTAGCGGCGGGTGGGGGCCCCCTTTTGTTTCGGTAATTTTTTATGTCTGGTGTTTCGCTTAATTGCGTGGTGGTTTACGGAAGCTCATTGTGGCTATGTGGGTCAGACTCCCAGACGACAGCATGACCCGTTTACCTTGCAACCTTCTCATGGACGAACAGACAGCTACAATTAATGAATGTGGAAATAACGACCTACTTTTTAAATGGAGTTAGAACAATGAAAAATTAATTGTGATAACTATATAACGACGGTGTGCGCCAGGCTTTAGCGCTGCGCACATTTCTTTATTAGATTCAGAATATTTTTCTATTAACACGAAGGCGAGGATGTAATTTACTATCATGGATGTCGGAATCGTTCTTTTTAAATGGGTCAAGGAATGAATACCTATTATACGTTTAGAACATTTAATGTAATATTTCGCCGTGAGACGGCTTATTTTTTATTATTTATTTAGCGGTATAAAAAGCAATAAAGGTACATAATTTTGAAATTTGATATTATTTTAAAAGTTATTCATTTTATAATAGTTATGGAAACTTTCAAAACGGAGAAAACTATTTCTTTGCCTTCTGATCGTTCACAAAAGCACATCATCCAAGGATTTGAGACGAAACATATCCTCGTTATAAATATCATATCTCCATTCACGGACGGAAGAATAGAATGTGCTCATTATATTGGTTTCGAGTAAAAAGTAAACATAATATAATAGCAGGATATCGCGATCCAGTATCAAAACTATTAGTCGTGAATGAGACGGTATATGACACCGGCGATAAGTGTACCGCAACTATACTGTCTTGATCGTATGTTATGATGTAACGTAATGTGTCTTATTCGATATAATTCCATGTCTGTTCCTCTACAGCAAATCGAGTAAAAGATCTTTTAGTAACAATAGTACATATTTCGTTTTTATGACATGTCAGAATAGCAACATTGGTAATATTTGCTCAGAGACGAGCACCGCAGAGCAGTAGTTCTACATTTTAAACGAATACATCACCACTTTGCTTCCGCTTTAACATAAATCTAAAAGAAACGGAATTTTTGAAAGCCGTGCCGCACCTAAACGCGTTGTAGCTGATTTTTTTCGAACAAAATCTCGTGTAAGCATCGGAATCAATTTTTACCCGAAATAGCGTTCTAGTTCGGAAAGGGAAAAAAAGTCTTCTGTGAACAAAGTAGGTAAAATGCTTTGACACTCGCCTTGTAGCCGTGTCGAGACCGTTTCATGCCCGACTTATAAATTAAACGTAAACTATTTTTTCGCTATCGAACACAGGGCAATAATTATAGTCCGCTGCAGTCGCCACATAATTATTACATCCCTCTTATGTCAACAAAGCCACCCTCTTGCTAGATATACATTTTAAGTGTTCATTGTGATATAATAAAAAAAAAACACCCTCTGCACTTTATACCTCGCATTCCGCGATAGACAATATGTACGAGGAGCAATAAAACTAATTGCTATACTGTAAATATTTATCGTCAACAAACAGCCTTATATGACCTTTATTATTCATATAAGGTGACGGCGATGTTACAATAATTGCATATTCACATAACTTTTTAAATATAAGTATTTTTGAAGTAATAAAGTTCTAGTAAATAAATATATATCGCTTCGATGAATTAAAGCGGAGAAAAAGTTGAGTTTTTCTGGTGTTATTCAAATGGTGGAATAGTTATGTAAAAATATCGATATCTTGATATAGAAGTACGTTAGATTTTAAGTTAGAAAGGCACGTTTGAAACGCATACAAAGCGGCCGATAGACCGTACGTGCGTTGGTTGTAACAGGGAATCGAGTTAGTCGGTCGGTCCGTTGACGTTATAATGCGCATAATTCGGTAAAACTACGCGCTACGGTAACTGAGCGACATTCTAAGGTACAAATTAATATAACCTTGCATGAAAATAAAATAAGGACCCATTTACACCAGACAGACAGTGAATGCTCGTTCTAGTCCCATTCGATTAAATTCTTGTCGTAAACAGACATAGAGCATTCGTTCCTTCTTCTTTAAAAACAGTCTTAGCATGTTCTTAGGCTCGTTCGCTTGATGTTCGTTTAGTATGATTGCACCCTTAAACATTCCCATGAATATCAAATACCTACGAAACGGAACAATCATTTTGATTTCTAATTTTTCAATAGGAATTAAGCTAAAAGTTATATTTAATGGAAATCTGTTCAGTATTGGTTTTGAGACACCATGCGAACATCGCGGCCTCAAAAATATTTTTCTCATAAACATCAGGAATTAAAAATAACAATTCATTACGGATTCTTTTTCTTACGTACGGCATCCTAAAAACTATAATGATTTTTTTAATGAAAATTTTAAATATTGAATAAAACAATTAGAAAATTATTGTTGTCTTAGATTTTCGCCATTATTACACATTGAAATAAAACTAGTTTAAATCGCGTCAATGATTTTTATCATCCCGACGTTTCGCGCACTTTACAGCGTTCGTGGTCACGGGTAGACTGAGGTGACATTTGTCTATTTGAATTTAATCCGTTCAAACTGGTTTTATTTCAATAAGAAAATAAAACAAACGGGGTGAGCTAAATAAAACCGTTTAATTACATCAATTACCTATGATGTAGTTTTTTAGTATTATATTAAATAAGAAATTAAATCACAATTTATATTACTTGAACAAACAATAGCAGACATAGCCGTAAATTATTATTATTATGAAAAAAATATGAAAAAAAAAACCGCCTAATGGTTACAATGTGTCATATTTCGTTATCTTTAGTATTGGATAACAAGCTTTTGACTGCCTGTTTGCGTGTTTAGAAATTAGTACAACATTTTGAATGGTTTCGGAACGTTATAGAGCCTGAAATAAAATTGATTTAGGCTAGACATAGGCCGGAAGAGGACATGCCGTTCCTGTGACGCAGAATCGCGTTAGTGTCTCAAGCTGCTGACGGCCGACGAGTAGTCACATGTTCGATAAACTCCCCGACAACCTACGCATCCCGTCACTACGCACTCTGATCATATCATTGCCTTTTTTGTATAGGTACATTTCATTGTAAGTACGATAATTGGAGTATGATTCCTACATGAAGCATTTTTGTTTAGAGTACTTAAAACAGCGACCCAGGCATTACAAATTCGTTAGAGATTTATTTTAAAGAAATATGTATTATACGCCATAACTTTGACTCAAAATCAAACAGCGAAATGCTTTTGATTCGTATTTCAGCGGCACTTAAAAGTAAAAACGGCAACGTAACGCTACAGTTTCAATGATTCAAAGTATGAATACGCTAACAAATTAAATCGCTGTCTTCAATAGGTGTATAGTATATACTTGTATTTATTGCCCGTAATACTTTTTCGGTTGCGATGTGAAATTGCAATCGTGAGGGCACACAGAGAAATAAAAACCTTTGATTAAAAAAGTTGAGTCGGGCGGAAAGTCAGGCTTCAAGCTTGACTTTTCGCTTCAATTTCGAGTTGCAAGTGTTTAGAAATTAAAATGCGAAAAACCTGTCCCTAAAATCACGAAGAATACGTATCGAAAGTGTTCTATTTGATAATGTTTCTCCTACGCGCGTCCACTCAGGAACTTGACCTACTTAAGCATGCCATCAAAGTGCACGGGCTCGCATGTTGTTTATCTTTGACGTCGCTTATATGGATAGGTATTTTTCGTAGCTTTTAAAGACAAGGATAGTGATATGTTTTGCGAGAGGCGAATGTTGCGATAGCGACTTTAAGATGTATCGTCTAAGGCCCTTCTCTCACGAAACGATTCTCAAGAAATTTGTATTTTGTGCTAGCGTCATATGCGTCGCTTGTTGATAGCCGCCATACAAATTCAATAAGTTCCGCATACGACGCGACGCGGCGGCGATTAATTTGACATACAGACTGTAGGATATCATGGTTTGCATTTCAGTCACAGCTTCGTGAGAGAAGGGCCTAATAGTCTAAACAAGGACGCGTCGCGAGTCGCGCCGGGCGGGCGCACGAGCGGCAGCGGTTCGTCTCGCCGTAGCCCCATTAAAACTGCTTCGGGCCCCGCGCCACGGCCGTCCCTCCTCATAAAATATTAAAAATTCAATTGCGCTTCTCTTTATTTTAACTCCCTCGCCTCCTCCGCGACACCCGCCTTCCCGTACAATATAAAATGAAAAATATATTTGAAAAATAACGTTCACCTATTATTTATAATTTAGGATGGCTGCTCCCTGACGGCGACCCTTCGAAGCTAAGTTCATGTGTACACAGAGGTTGACAAAGTACCGAGCGAAGAATGTTACTAAAAGCTGGAGTCTTAACTATCTCAACACAAAACATAAAATAAAATAAACTTACTTTATGCAGTTAATCTTAACCTGGCTTTAGAATCTTCTGAAATACGTAACAACTATACCTAGATATGATAGGATAAAATAAAATCTAAATATTTTTTCTTTTTATGTAAATCAAATTGATTTTATAATTTTTTTTTATTATTGTCGTTACCACTACCTGATCATATTGAAAACAATAGCAAGAATTGATGTTATTATTAATTGTTATTATAAAGTTATTATAACAATAATAATAATTTGCATTTCAATAATAGCAAAATGAGTGAAGATTAGCATCTTAATTGATTATTTCTATTGTTTGTTGATTATAGTCTATGTCTTCATATTAATTTGTATTGAAATATATCGAAAATCATCTTAATCATCCTATTTGTCGGATTATGACGTATCTATATATTTTCTGTATTCCAGTGAAATTGTTGTTCTTTCCTGATCACACATATCGAATATTAGAAAGCGCTCCTTCTCTTTAACATTCGATGTAAATTATCTTTCAAAAATCTATAAAACAAATGCTTAGAATAAATCCGCTCAACCCGAGCCACCGAAATTCTGTATTCTTATAGCACACGTGAATTACACGGACTTGGATTATCGTATTCTATTGGAAAATGCATCAGTCGACTAATCTCCCAGTTAAAAATACAGTTGAGTAACGGATTTTATTTTTAATAACTCTATCATTGGTTCATTGTATTTTAAGGATTTTTTTAAATAAATGTAGAACCGGGCTCAAAAATGTTTTAGAAATTTATGGGATCTGGGCCAGGTCTTTGTACATTATGTAGAAATATAGCTAATAGGCCTAGCAACATGTTAACTAAACATTTTTTATTAAAAGAAAAAGTGCAAATTAAAAGTATTTTAATACTAGATTGGAATATAAAACACAAATTACGGTGGTAATGGCGGATTGTTGATCTATTACTTTGACGCTGTCGTTACTATCTGTCTTTCACAATTTGCAAATTATTTCGAGAGAACAAAAAATTAAAACAATTTTTCTTAATAATTGTTGTATTTCAATTTTTCTACAATTATATAATACAATTCAGAACTTTTATTAAAAAAAGTATTTATAACTAATTTTTAAAAAGTTTTAAAAAATATATGATGAAGTTGACAAACAGTTAATAAGCAATATGTAGTTTTATACGCGCCAAACTTACTTACTTTTTTTTCACTAAACAGCTTTTTTAATGCAAGACAGTTCGAAATTGAAATTTAATCTTCAATAAGTTACCTCTTTGGTCGCCATGTTGCGGAATAGAAAATCGTTCCATTTTTTAATTAGATGACAGATATGATTTATTTTACATAGTAATTTATGTGGCCGCTACTTACGACAGATATGGATTTCCATACAATTATTTCATACATTACTCGACCAGTAGGTACAGCAAGTTCGATTTATCTCGGAGAAGTTTGTCAAAATAATGCTCAAATTTGGAAATTTGAAAGAATTTTTGCAAGAATTTTTGTGAAAACATGTTTAAGTTTTTCGCTTTACGTATTAATATATAGATAATGTAGAAAATGTGGAACAAGTTGAAAAATCCGCTCAAAATGCGAGTAAAATATCCCTTGGCGAACAAGACGCCGACAGTGGCGAGAAGTGCAAGCGACAAAGGTTCGCTGTCTAACTTTCCCTCAAAACACTCCGCTCTTTTGTTTCAAATGTCACAAAAATGCAACGAAAATTGAGAAATTACAATTAGGGCCTTTGTATTTTTATTAACAGCTATTTTATATTATTTATTTATTTATTTATATAGTGTACAGAAAGTGGGCCCAAAATGAAAAATCCCTTTGAAATGTGAGTGAAATATCCCTAGGAACACAGACGCCGACACTCGGCTCGGAGTGCAAGCGACAAAGGTTCGCTGTCTACACCTTCCCTCAAAACACTCCGGCTTTTGTTTCAAATGTCCATTACGGGGGCGGCGTTCACAAAAACGCAACGAAATTCGCGCAATTGCAATAACTAGTGCCTTTGTAATTTTTTTTTCGCTTTCATTCTTGTATGGCCATTTTAATCGTTAATGCTAAAAATAAAATGTTTACGTTACGTGAAATTACACGATTTTCATGTCTTTTACACCTTTATATTCTATTTAGTATGTACTGATTTGAATAGTTAATAAATCGTGTGTGATTGACGGATTTTAGTGCTGTATTTTCATGATATTACTATCAGTATTATAATCATATTATAATACTAGCAGACCGGCCCGGCTTCGCACGGTAATCCCAACTTTTTAAAGATTTAATATAGCCTATGTTCAGTGGAGATAGCGTAGCTTCCCAACAGTGAAAGAATTTTTGAAATTGGTCAAGTAGTTTCGGAGCCTATTCAATACAAACAAACAAACATTTCCTCTTTATAATATTATAAGTATAGATATGAAAATTTTACTGCTATTTCTTAATAAAGTCATAGGTATATCTCATACGGGTCAAGTTATTTACGCGTTGACAGTATTTACAAAATTACAGGTTCCAAGTATCCAGGCAGACAACAATTCATCGTATAGAGTAAATAGGGGCATTGTTATACCAAACAGTACTTACTTACCGCTGGTTCGATGACTGCAATCCATCTACATGTCGCCTCTAAACAAAACGATATTGTTCACTTACCTGAAAAAAAAAAACATAAATTAATCCATCGACCAATAAGAATCGCTTTCAAAATTGATTGGTCATAATAAAAACCAGGTACAAAGTTCAGATGAAACGGAAAATAGAACAAGGAAAAATTGCATGTAAAAAGTAACTTTTTGCAGGTAAAAAAAGGTTATAAAAATCGGCCGGCTGTTTATAAACAGAGGGTAAACTGGGCTCATATCGCGACGCCGCCCGCCATTGTTCCCGCACAAATTCACAGGACATTTTTAAACGTTTCTATTACATACTTTGAACTGAACCTTGTACGTATGCTCGTCATTTATACATTACAAAGGAGGCAGAAAGATACAATGATAATGTTGGATCACGCGTCCGATGATAGTAAATAAGACAAATTTTGAATAAAACGGCAATAAGAACTACTACTACTACATTATACTAGTATCGAATAAGAATCGTTTAAATATTCAGTTAGAGAAGAAATTACGCGTAGATAAATATTCGTTAAATTTTTAATAGCTGTTAAAATACGATAATCTGATATCATAATTGTTTTGAAACATATGGAATAATTGCATAATATAGTAGAGGGAACAGAGTAGTTTTGTGATGAACGCTGGCAAAATTAGTAAAGTTAAAAGATAAAGTTAAACGAAAACTTTAGTTGAGGAAACACTAGGTAAAGCGTTTTACAAGTTTTAGATGGAAAATATTCAAATTATTATTTTAAAGGTTTTATTGTACCTACCTAATACATAAAAATAGGAACATACTATTTTAACCAATATTGTCGTTTTTACAAAATAAATAATGTTTGTAAATCTAATCTGGAATTGTCCTCATAGTTCAATAATCTGATTTGTATTCAAACTATTCTAGCGGCAAGATAAGATGGCCGTTTTGACACACTAAAAAAAGTGATGCGAAATTTAAAATTATAATGGAAAAAAGAAAATAACCAAATCTTTATTTTTTTTGAAGTACCTACCTGATTAATAAAGTTTACTACAATAAAGACAATAAAGAACAGCTATTTGCTCCTTCAAAATTAATACGAAACTTCATAAGCGGGCAAACGACAAAACGGCCATCAAAGCGTGCCGCTACAATAATATCAGTC
>DVXP01001781.1:0-14114 GCA_018235645.1 Junonia grisea | reverse complement strand
TACCACCTAAAAGGCCGGCAACGCATTATGTGGCTCCTTTGGTGTTGCAAGTGTCCATGGGCGACAGCATTCACTTACCATCGGGTGATCTGTCAGCTCGTTTCCCGCCCTATACCATAAAACACACACACACACACATACACATTTTCTATTATATATGTTTTTTAAGTTAGCTACCTTTAGATCTCGAGTTATATATCGAAACACAGCGCAGATATACACATGGTAGACATTACCTATTACGGCGTAACAGGTAATTCTAATAGACTGACATACAAACAGCTTAGGTTTAGTAATAAAGTCTTGTTAGCAGTTTTGGGCACGGGACCCAAAACAGAAGGTTGAATTTGTAACTTGACGGTTTCTTTTATAGTATTTTATTATATTTCTGATTGGAAATTTATTTTTACGATTCTTTGTTTTTATTCATTTTTTTTAATATGAAAAGAATGAATAATAAACTAACAAATGACTACTGAAGTTATATTTGGAAACTTAAATAAATATTATAATAAAATAAATAAATCTTTTTCATTGAATAGTCTATACTTTCATCGTGGCCCAATTAAATTTGAATGAGAAATTCCTTGATTATTTATTATTTTATTTATCCTTAAACAATGCAATATATTATATTCAAAGTATGAAAAGAAAAATTGAAAATTGGCTATCAGCATTGTCAAGAAAGTAAGTACACTCATGCAAATGATGTAGATGTTATTGTAAAAACTCCTAACTATAACGTGACGACCTTCGTGCCGCAGCGGTCAACACGCCTACCTGCGACGTGGAGGCCCCGGGTTCGATTCCCGGCCAGGTCATGATGGAAAACGATCTTTTCCTGATTGGCCTGGGTCTTGGATGTGTATCTATATATGTATCTATTATAAATACAGTATTGTTGAGTTAGTATCACAAGACTCGAACTTACTTTGGGGTTAGCTCAATCTGTGTGATTTGTCCGTATATATTTATTTTATTTATTTATAACTGTAGGAGCTAGGTTTTTGGTAGACCATCTCGGCTTTGCACGGATATTCCTAACTTTTTGCACATTTAATACAGCCTATATTCACCGGAAATAATGTATCTTCATAACAGTGAAAGATTTTTTCGAATCGGTCAAGTAGATTGAGAGGCTAATAATTTCAAATAAACATACAATTAAATCTTTTTTCTTTACAATATTAGTGTGCAGTTTCCTTAGAAGATTATCCTGACAAAACAGTAGTAACTGAATCTAATGAAAAACATTTAAAAACCGATATCCTTTCGCGTTCATTCGTTTGTCTCAATCAATTCGTGTATTGTGAGTGAAACTAACAGCTTTTAAGTAACGAACGAGTGCCGACCACGAATTAGAAGCCGTATCGGAACGCAGCCTGCAGCTGCATTATTCATAGTCCACGTACCACCATTAAGCGATTGGGTCACTCTGATGCCGATTCGAATAGATTTGAACAATCTGTGGCGATTGTAAAGGTCTTAGCTGTTTCAAAGGTGAAATTGGCACGTAAACAGATATATTGGATTCATTGTAAGAAATTGATACCTACGTGATTGATCAGGGCCCTAATTCTCTATACCAAATCAAAACTTATTTCTATGTTGAAACACGTTATTGTCTTAAAACCGTATTCTCTATGACATTGTGAAATTGAAATGTCACGTTACGTGGCGCGTTCCATGCTGTCAAATAAGTAATTAAGAAATTAATAAAAAATAAACCGGTAACCTTTCTTGAAAGATTGTTAATAGAAACGGATCGTGCCATCTCCAAAAAAACAAGAATATCCTTACCTATGCTATTCCTTACGTTTTCAAGACGTGTGCTTACAAAATACCGTTTTAAGAAGACGTAACGTGCCATAGTAACATTGTTTCACGATATGACGTCATCCGTTTTGGGCACGTTACGTATCGTGACATAGAGAATACGGGCCCAGTTCAGTTTTAAGTTGTGCCAATTAGACACATATTATTTTGATAATGTCACATGAAATGAAGAAAACAAGTCATTATATCATATCATATATCATAGTTTTATTTTAAAACAAGTCATTGTTAAATATGACATTGGTCATGGTAAAAAGAAATAAATGTTTGTTTTGCAGTTATGCGGGGAGATTGAAATATTTTTTTATTTATATACAGGCCTAAAATTAACAAAAATAAAAAGACTAAAGAGTGTTCTATTACACAATATAAAAACATTAATATTTCTACACAAATTATCAATAAACGAACAAAGGATCAAAGAGAAAATTGCAAAATAATAGGTTACTTGCCCTCTGGGTTGCGGATGTCAGACAGCAATCGCTGCGTAAAAATGTTTAACTTTGTCCTTAATAGAAAAAGAGGGATTTGCCCACCAGTGGGACATGGTTATCCGGTGATGTATTTACCGGCTGTAGTCATTTGTATTTTCCCTATTAACCCTCTCCCTATTGGGAGAAGAGGCCTATGCCCAGCAGTGGGATATGTACAGGCTGTGTTACGTTATTTTTTATTTTTAAGTCATTTGTATTTTTTTATGAAAACGTTTATACTCGTAGTAGTATAAATTGTATATGTGAGTAAGCTCCGTGCGTAAAAAATAATGGTTCCTTTTATTAAAAAAATCTCTGAAGTAGCTATCGGGTAAAGTTCCTATTAATCATAGGAACGCCTCTCTTCCCAAGAAAAATTACACAAAAATTGCAACTTTTCCTCCCCTTGGCAAAATCATTGGTGCGTGATGAGCCGACAGGGGCTAAAAGTTTTAAGTCATTCTTATTTTATGCACAATTTTTAATCTTTACAATTTTTTTAACTTTTTTAATTATTATAGCGGTCAAAATAATAAGAAGGCGGACATTTGTAGCATCAAATAAAATAAAAGAAGTGTTAAAAATTATCTTTGCCTCGGCTTTATCATTCTTAAATTTTCAAAACTCAAAATCATTCAGTCTTTTGAGCTATGATGTAATAGATCAATCACTAATGATTGCCGTTTATGATCAGATGAAACTCATCGGAATTTTGTAACACAAATATTAATATTCGAAATTCATGATTAAAATTGTTCGATGTATCTCGACGAATAGCTTGACCCCTCACGATATAACAAAGGGCAGAACTTTGCTAATAATCCTGATTATCCGTCCATTTTTATCGTTTCTCAGGACTTTGAGTGTTTGACGGCATAATAGGGGAAGTTTCAAGACATGGTACATGGGTACATTGAACCAGAGGTTAATGTGCGGAATAAGATTTCGATTGTTTTACCTGAACATTTTCCATGCGCCGAGATGACCTAGAGGTGCGAACACGTGGATCTTAACCAAAGGTCGTGGGATCAAACCCTGGCTAGCACCGCTGGATTTTCAAGTGCTAAATTTGTGTTTAAATTTAAGTTTAAATTAAATTAAATTAGAGTTTAAATTCATTTCGCGCTCGACGGTGAAGGAAAACATCCTGCATGAGCCGGAAAAAATTCTGACACATGTATATCCAACAATCCGCAGTGGAGCAGCGTGGTGGATTAAGCTCCATACCTTCTCCCTAATAGAAGAGGCGTATGCCCAGCAGTGGGATATGTACAGGCTATATTACGTGTTACCTGAACATTGGATGATTTGAATATTGTTTAATAAAAAAAAAAAATAAAATAAAAAATATATATATTATATATGTTTATTTTCAGTTGACAAAAAAAATATTGAAATTATATGTTTTATTTGTTTAATATAAAACTGATATTTGGAACCAAAACTGGGCCCCAATCGATCTATCAACGCACAGCTCAAGCAGCTGAATGGAATAAGTTGTTTGTAAGTTTGGTATAGGTAGTCATTACAATTTGCTAAGATGACACTATTTCATTTCCTGAAGATGTGACAGGCGTTCAGTCAGCGTTTAAAAATTTAGAATTAGTATGAGCAATTCTGCAGGTTGTAATAAAGTGATTTTTGAGCGTAGGAGTTCGATCATCAAACACAAAACTTCATTATATTTAAATATTAAGTTTCGACACTTTCTTATTGGATATAATCGAAAATCATGTGGGTAGAGACGTCTTCAAATGTAATTTACTTTACCTTTAACCTTCAAAGATAGATTATAATTAAAGTTTAAGTATTCGTTATTTAATTAAAAATTTATACAGCACAAACAATAACCGTTTCTTCAAACTAATTCCATTTTTAATTAAGTGTACCATTTCATCTCCGATAATCATGAAAGGTCGCCATTTTTCATTTCCAATTCGTCCTTCTATTTAAAGAACTGCCCTTTAAAATGTTTTTGTATAAGAATTCAGAATTGAAAAGGAAAGAAATATCAATGGCTTTGTCGCTATCCCAACTTTGGAGCACAAAGCATCGGTAGTCACTTTACGAGCTGGTTTATCGACAGGATAGTAGTATCTATTCGACAATTGGACACTGTTCTTTCTATAATTCTCGGATAGTTTTAATGCTTGTTTTTTATCACTTGTAACGTTTTGTGTACTATGCCGATGATATTATTTTATTGTTACGTTTTGTACTTCTTTATATTGCTTATGCTTATGCTGGTTCGGTTTTATTTTAGTATTTTTTTAGTACGAGTTTTTAATGTACTATTTCTGTGTATATCTTATTTTCTTTCTTCTTTTATATGGAACATTCTGTAGGTGCCATAATTATACCATGCCTTGATAAGAAATTTGAAAATCTCGTTTATTTCGAAATTGAGCACGCAACTCACAATAAAGAAATATGCTCACAATCTGATTTTTAAATTAACAATTTTCTGATCTGAATGATCTGAAATGAAATTCTGGAAACTTGCAGTTCTATTAGTCCCACAATCAAGCATCAAAAAGTCAGTATCAGACATTGAACCTTCATTTTTTAAAGACCTTTTCCGTCCTTTAATCACGCAATTGCTCTTTAAAAAATCTCACTGTTATATCGGAATTGAATGGAGAATAATAAATGGCTGGTCGACTCCGCTATCAGTTAACTTCGGCACAAAGCAGGATCGGCCGTCACTTTGGGAACAGTTTTATCGGCACAATCGCTTCACAAGTTTTCATCCTATTCGACGATTTTACGTTTTTTTCCCTCCTTTATTTTGATTAACATTACACTTTTCGACGTGAAAGAAATTTCGAATATTTTAAACGAAATCGTTCCAATACGTTCAATGGGAATTCGTGGAAAGAAAATGTTAAATTGGAGGTGAAAGTTCGTCTAACTATTATCAAATATTGCTTTATTTTGACTGGAGTCAGCTCCATAAAAAGATATGTCTTTTTTATTCTAATTTCCAGTTTAATTTTACTTTGTGGATTTTATTTGTGATCTTTATTATATGTTCCATTTTATAAAACGGTAATATTTTTTTACAATTGAGAATATCGTTAAAAATGACTGCAACATTGTTCAACGATCCTTTGAGATTAAAAATGTTTTAAACCCTGATTCAAATACCATAAATTTGCCAACAAATTTATTGTTCATTACAGCTACCTCTCATTCCATATAAACAAAAGTATATACAACTATTTCCTCATCAACTCCACCTCAAACCTGAACGCTAAAGTTTATATTCACGAAAACAACCTTAAGTTGCTTAAATGAAATTCAAAGTACAGTCAGCTATGAATTTGCTATTACGTTAGTTCCTGGGAAGTAACCCAGCGCCTCACCTGACTTCTGTTTATGTTGCCAGCACTCTGAAAGCTTCACTGAACATACGTACAGAAATTTGCACTTAGTAACATTTGTATTCAAGATTGTTAAATTATACAAAGGTATAATTTAAATATCTTCGTACCATCGGAAAACAGGATTTATACATTTAATTATTGGAGCTTGCATCCTGAATTTAAATACGTTAAAGGCAGTAATAATATCTAATATAAAGACAAACGTAAAATCTGCTAACATAAAAGACGCGAATATCTTTTCTTCTATCCGCTAGAAAAGCTACTTAAAAAAATATAAACATGACCGTAGTGATGTCGTATATGTAATTATGTTTGCACGAGTCTAACTAAGTACTGAGTCGAGAATTAACACTTATCCAGATTACAAAATTTTGGCGTCACGAAACCTAAAAAAAAACATACCACAGCCAAAACTGTAGTATTACGTAAACATGTTCTTTCATCAGTACTTACTACTGTTCTCACATTTTATTACTAAGTATAGTCATACCAACAATGAAGCGAGAATTCAATTGTGTCTGAAATACCAATTCCTAAATATCTACCGATCTAAGTGTCAATGCCAGGGCGACGGAGGTCGTATCATACTTTAGACGACAATAGTGCTTAGACTCGTCTGGATCTGTTCTTGCTTCAATGCGACTAGATATATACAATACTCTACTATCTACAAATTATATCATAAAAAACATTTGTTTTGTAAATATAGAAAATGATTTTATATGTAGCCGTTCATTAACTCTCATACACGTACTTTTTTATTCGAAGGCGTTTTGCTTATCCTTTTGTGTTTGTTGAATAATCTTTGGGGTATAGTATTTTTGAAGTCCTAAATATTATAGATATCTAAAGAAACAGCTAACTGAATATGTCGGATTCAAACGATATTCAACAATAGCAAGTCGATGACCCTTCAGTATTAAAAAAACATTGTTAAAAGAATTTATGGAACATTATCTTTATTGTAAATTATTAAACATTATTATTAAGCAACTCAAAAATATCGCATGATTTTCAAATTTAATTTAATTTACATCGACAATGACAGAGGTAAGGACGAGTTTCTAATATTACGAACCTATTAAATTACAAAAGACCTCCAAAGTAAGAGGTCGTTATTAAAAGTGAAATTACGAAATTCTTGCTTGATCTTAAAAGAAAATGCTCCGTATTTTGATCGGAGCCGGTTACCATGGACACATTTCATCATGGACAATACTTTTCCGTTCGAGCAGCGGTCTCCGATGGGTACCTCGATTAGACTTACCTTCTCAGCTTTTTTTCTAAGATAAAATCGAGTACGATTTGTTTTGTAGAAAAGGAAATTCGATCAGATAAAATTGTAAATATAAATTTTGTAAGCACCGCTCTGAGAAACGCCTTTGTTTGTTCGAAACGTATTGATGAAGATAATTCTTTATCAATTGTCGTTTCAAATGGTCCCACGTTGGGCGCCATTCTAGCTGAATTTATTATAGAAGGTTTTCATATATCTTTTCACTTAATTTTTTTCTTGGATTCTAATGTTTATTAGAGTAGATATGTACAAACATTTCGAACATGAAAAAAGTAATAAACGTACAAAAAAATAACGAAAATGATTGCCTGGGGTGTACATGTTCATTAAATATGGAAAAGTTTTACCTTTATTTATGTACATATTTATTTGTACTTATTTATAAAAAAAACATGTTTCTTATATGTCTCTGTCTCGACAGGGTCTTTTTGCACTGTATTTATTTGTTATTGAGTTTTATACCACGTTCTATAGTACCAATGAATACATTATTAGTTCAACGTATTTTACCAAGGTCTTTATTACTAACTAAGAACATTAGCTATGATACAAAAATGCTCAAAGGAAATATTATATTTAAAAGGTTATCAATTGTTTCAGGTGAAGGCGAGCCCGGGGGCGAGCGGCGGCGGTGCGCGGGCGCGGGCGGTGTGTCGCGCGGCATGCGGCGCCGCCCGCTGCTGCTGTTGCTGCTGCTGGCGTTGCTGCGCGCGCACGGCCTGCTCGCCGCGTCCGGAGGTATGTTGATAAGTCATTTATTTCTTTACACGTTACTGGTACTGGTGGTCAGAATATTTGTTTTACCGGTGGGTAGTGTTCAAAAAGTCTACGTAACCAAGAAAATTATGACCTAACTTTAAATCTTGACCAATTGAAAGTTACATTTTTGCTAGAGTCTAGGCTATAAATTTATAATAAAATGGTTTAGTTAAATATGACTGATAGTTTTAGATTAAAAGTTTATTATAGCAGCCAATATAAATATATGACACCTATATCCAACAGCCGATATGTATACAAGTGTATCAAAACTGAAGATTTTGTTTGTTTTTGCCTTAGAAAACTGATCAAAATACCAACATATCAAACAAACCCAGTGGCAAAGTACTTCTCAATAAATTCGAATAACCAAAAAACGATATGCTATTATTATCGACCGAGCATTAATCCATTACGCTATCCCATATGTGGCAACGTCATGGAGATGCCCAGGAATCACTAGTCACGTATTTAATACACCCGGTCGATCACAAGATGACGGCCAGCCTTTGTAACTTGACAAAAAGATGAATCATACTGCCATTGTATTTTTAGAAACAATGGACGGTAGAGCTGAGGAAGAAATATGAGTATTATATTTGGTGTCTTTATTGATATTGACTGTCCTAGTTCCAGGAAGGAACTGATTATTTTTTTATGTTATGGGGTGATTGGCCGATTAATTTCGAACATTGATATAGTCAGTTCACCGAGCTGTTCATGTTTTGTTTCCGAGGACGAAGTTTCCTATCATTTAATTCAGAAGTTTTATACTTCAGATGATGTCACAGTGTACACAGTATGACAAAGTTTTCTTTAGAACGTTCTTGAACACCGCAAACCACATAGAGATTTAATAATGGTCATCTTAATATGGTACCCATAATGTAACCACCTATATTCTTAGAAAACGAAGTCCGGATGACGTAGTGTTACGTTGATAGAAAAAGATCACCAGTTTTAGATAGTATATTTATAAAGAAAAGAAGAAGAAGAATAATATATCTTATTGGCGTTGACTTTCGTAAATAAATGGAATATCTAATGTCAAATATTTTATACAACACTCTCTTACTAGGGTTAAACTATAGTTTGTAAAAACATCTTTTATCTTCTATTATCACAGATGATAAATTCACCAAGACTGAGAACTTATGTATGAGAGGTTGGATGAAAATCCTTTGTTAAATCGGGTTACCGCGTACTTCTAGCTTAGATTAATGAGACGACCGAAGAAGGAAATGCAGGGAAGAAGGATTAATTACGTAACGTCCAATTACATTCACAACGAAATTCAAGTTAAGACAGAGATCTTAGTTAAATCTAATATTGAAATAGTAGCGTATAAATGAATGAAGACGAGAATTTCTCTGTTGACAAGATGGTCCGATATAGAGGGCGTGAATGTCGAGTTGGTAGAAATAGATTTTGTGCTTTTGTCCCTTAAATTCAGCTGGTGTACGAAAGAAAATATAGAGAAAAACTGTATCAGATGGAATCCGAAGATATCTATCTAAAACTCTTATCTGTAACAGGCAGATCAGGCACTGTATTTTTCTTCGTATACGAGTATGTATACGTTTCAATAGGCTTCAGTCTGATAATGAAACAGATTTGCTGTGAATTTTCTATTGAAATTGAAATTCAAACGACCAAACTCAGATTTTCCAAAAACCGTCGAATTGAAAGTGAACGTTGAAATTGAAAAACAACCCTTTCCAGAACAACTCAATTCGAGCAAACAGATTATTCATAGTCCATTTACAAATGTTTGATACCCATCCGAAAACGTTGAACATGAAGTTAATTGAGCGTTTTGCCCAATAAAGTATTCAGCGGGATTCGCTTAAAAGTAAAACCCATCAAGCATTCAACTGTTTCAATCAAACAAATGGGCGGTGTAGCGTAGTGCGCTAAATTGCAGCGCTTCAGCGCTTACCCGGTATAAATGTTCTGTGGACAGGGATGTCCCTGACAAATGAATGGGGCAAGCCGTTCTAAGGTCGGGACGAAATACGGAGACTGCATCTGCCAGACACTCAAATTAAAACGGTCGGTGGCCACATATATAACATTGTTCCTCTTGCTCAAATTTATAAGGTCCAATCCGATGAATCATATAAAGTGACATTTTTTTTCAATGACATTAAATATATTATCTGAAGACATAGTAAGGTTTTAAAGAAAATAATAATACTTCATAATTTCTTTTTAGAAAATCATGTACGTTTTTTCTTTTGTCCAGTAATTTTGTTTTAATCATTTTTACCTTAAAAGTATTCAGAAAAAATATGCAGGTAAAACTATGACGGTAAAGCTAGCTTAGTTCACATTAAAGGACTTTTTTAAGCGAACGATGTTTCATGAAGTCGAAGTAAAGGCTAATGAATGATAATGTTGGATTGCAGTAATTGTATGCAAATTGGGGTACTGGCATCTATATTATTGTCGATTTTATTGTAATTCTACTGTTCTTTAAAGGCAATTCCATTAGGACTGTGTTTAGGCTTTCCTGCAACATTTTTGCCTTTTTACCGTTCTTCTAAAAAAAAACAAAAACGATTCCAAATTTGAATGTATTTTTTGTGTTATTATTGGTTCTTCTAACGCCATTTGTAAAATGATTTCAATTATGCCTATTTTGTTTTATAGTGTATGTAATTAATAAGAGAATGAAAAGAAAACATCAAGGACATATTGCAAAAGTTAAAGATTTCAGCATAATGTATTTTTATGTGAAAATAAAATACTGAGTAGCTTCTTATTTTTTTATATTTTCATTTTATATCAAATCCTTCAAAATTATTAATTGATGTCTGTTATCAAATGATTTATGATTAATAGTAAGTATATTTCAGCTTACATTTATGTCCTAAGTCTGAATATATTTTTAATATGATGTAAAATTGATGATTGAACGTATATAAAAATGTAAAATGTCTTTCTAAAGTAATGTTTTTGTGACAGAGATTTATGGAATTACCGAATTTTGGTTTATGTTATATTTAGATTTGAAATATTCTCTAATATATCTTGTTTTAAGGTACCTTATTAACCTAAAACTATAAATTGATAAGTTTGTTTTGTTCTATTAAGGTTTGATTTATTCATTAAACTTCTTCCATTTTTCCCGGACTTAACCAGAGTCTGCTTTGTTCTAGCCTAAGTTTTGACAGGTTACTGATTTTTACGCAGAGCGATTGCCGTCTGACCTCCGCAAGTCGCAAGTCATTTAGACTAGAATATTACCTACTATGAGTAACGATCGTTATTAGGTGTTATTGATAACAACCAGGACCGCCGGCTTTACGTGCTCTCCGAGGCACGGTGGGTAGACCCACAAGGACCAGACCTAAAAACGAATGTTTATATAAATACAAACATCCGCCCCGAGCAGAAATCGAACCCTCGACCGCCGGCGTTAATAGCGCATTCAGCACCACTACACCAGAGCGGTTGTCATTGACTTAATCATTAATCATTTAAGAATAAAAATATGTATAGCTTGATTAGTAGATTAGATAGATTAGGCTGAAGTTTATTGATTGAAGACCTCAGAATTAGGTTATCTTGAGGAATGATTGATTCAAAACACATATGATTTTCTCTAACATCAAGTTTTTGGTAATACGCAACGTACCCAAAACTTTATGAGAAGTTGCTCTTTGAATACATAACTCGTACACTCTCAGATATTCAAACGGCCCAAAAATATACTGACGTAGCTAAGTAATTATAGCAAAACTTTTATGGTATTTCTCTCCGAATAAAGGTTTGCTTCCTTCAATCTATGATACTTTTGGTTGCTGGTTGTGGTTCATTATTGTGATGTTGACAGTCTTTTTGTAATAATTTTCGTCTTCAAAATTTAAGTCGTGCAGCAACAAAGTCAAATGTAGTGAGGAAATGAGAATGATCTAAAATTGCATGAGCTCAATTAGATTCTGAGATATGAGAAATTCGAATAAAGAAATTTTGAAGTTATGGAATAATGGGATTAGCGATTTTTCTGTCAGAGAAACGAGGTAGTACACTGCATATGTCTTTAAATTGTCTACTTAATTGTTGGTACTGGTTATTTCTCTTCTTATAGTAAAAAAATAAATACATTTTAAAGAAGCTTATGTGATTTAGTTAGAAAATGTTTAGTCCATCAGTTACTTTGTATGTGCTTAGTTTACATCTTTATTGAAAAATATTTTCTAGGCATTACTTCCAGACCATAAGCTCCACACTTTGGTTTTGGGCATTCCTTCGCTGGACGTCTGCCAGTCTTACAATGGTACACTTGCTACTCGATATTGTAACATTAGTGTATTGGAATAAAGTCTAAAATCGTGTAACACATTTTTGTTATTCTCCATTCAAGATTTACGCGTGTTTGTGCAAAAATCAATGTTTGACGATCTTGTTTCTGAAATCCGAACATGACTTTTTTCTGGATAGACTTTTTTGCACTTCGAATTTTTGTTAGTGAAATATGTACTTTTCAAGGCAGTCCAGAAGGGAATAATAATACAGCTACTGTTCATTATACATGTTTCTATTCCAGTTCTCCATACAATATTCTATCCCTATATCGCTATGTCCTCTGTCTTGACATCAACAACCGTCACTAGGCAACCACCAAATCGTGTATTCCAAATAGTTCTGCTAACTGTACCTATATTCAAAAGAGGCGTTTTGCTGTTTAAAAATTCAATCCTTTATGCTTCTTCTTTTATTATATTAGTGACAAAATATTTAAATTGATTGGGCCCAGAATTCTGCTAACCGTATACCGTTGTCAGTAGCACCCATTAAGGTCCTGTAAAGTGCAATGACAACATATCCTTTTTGCTGTAATTAATGTTTAAGTATATAGACTTTAACCTTAACAATTTACCGCACGTTAATGTGCTATAAAGTATTAATCCAGAACTGCAATTTTCAAACCAAACCACTGGATTCTGGTATAAAATATGCATAATTAACTTTAGTTCCATAAAGTTAAATAGAGAAAAAACCCACTGCGTCTACCAAGGTTTCATTTGATTTCAACCTTTTGACCTTTGAACTCATCGCGAAGCTTTTAGTGTAACTGAAAGTTAAGAGTCTAGATTCTGGTCTAGATTTATCGTAAGAACTTTTCAAAGAACCGTTTCATCAGTCTAATGCAGCTTTTTATATTTTACGTTTAACTTGATGAATTTCAATATTTGGAATGGCATCATGAATTGAATTGTTATTGAACTAGTAGTAAGGAATGTTATATATCAATAGCTTTTTACATTTTGTTTTGAATGATACCTATAAAACATTTCTATGTCATGTTGTATACTGTATAAGTGTATAGTATATCTTGGACTGAAACGAAGGCAGAAGTATTTTCTCCAGGACGTGTTTTCTGAAACAAACGCACAAAATGTTTCGACTACGATAGTTTTTCACAATTACCCTCCTGATAATGATGATGTTTCTGACATTTCATGTTGAAAAATGAATAATGTAGGTGGTACACATTAATTCATTCCAGACTTCATTATCAATGGGCGCCCCATTATTGAAAACATTGCTGCTGATGGGTCCACTGACAAGGGTAATGATTTAAAGATCTTTATTGAGAATGGTACTAATAAATTAATAACCTAAACGTTCCATCAATATGGTATTTTGAATTTAGGTATTTAGAAAGCTAGTGTTATTATAAATGTAGGAATAGTAAATGAAAGGAAAGAAAGTAAAAAAAAGTGTGGTAAAAGAGAACATGTAAAATTTGGATTGAAAAGCTGAATTTTTGAAAGAATAATTATGTTTCAAATCAAACATCGTGTTAACTCTTAAGCATTACAACCCCCACCATAAAAAATAAGTAGATTTCATCTAGCAATGGATAAATATTTAATTAATTATTTATTGTCCATGTTTGTATTTAATCGAAATTGTGTTTAAAGTTATCGAAAATACATTTTGAGGTAGTCAATCTCAAAATGAAATTCCAAATATAACGAGATATAACTTTTTTTTTGTAGATACATTTTTGAAGTGTTTGCTCAGATAAATATAGGAAGCATAATAACCAAATTGTGTTTTTACATTGATTAATATTTCTAAGCTAAAACTAGAGATAAAACAGTTCAATATCTTCCTCAAATTATAAAAGTTTTAGCATCATCCTTAAATGGAATAGATTTTCATAATTATCATCATAATCATGACTGTCCTCTTTTCAATTATGATTATGGTCAGATTCCGAAATTCGTACATTAGTACTTTAAGCTATTTGATTTACATGTTACACAAACACACGACCTCCGTGGCGCAGCGGTCAACACGCCTGCCTGCGACGTGGAGGCCCCGGGTTCGATCCCCGGCCAGGTCATG
>DVXP01001780.1:0-14117 GCA_018235645.1 Junonia grisea | reverse complement strand
GCCCCGAGCGGGAATCGAACCCGCGACCACCGGCGTTAATAGCGCATTCAGCACCACTACACCAGAGCGGTTGTCATATAGTGTACAGTATATAGACGAATTAATGTACTCGGAGGTCCGGGCACTTTCGTGGCAAAAGCAAAACTATAACATGTATACTAAAACTTTGTAAGGGTAAATTTAATTTCTAAAGGGCAACGAAAAGGCCGCAAAACTTATTCTGTCTGCAATTAATCCTAATAAAAACGGATAACACACATAACCCACAGTAGTTGTGGCAAAACATAATAATTGTGAAATAACACCTATATTTTGAATAATAAGCTTTTTGTTACTAACCGCCCGTGACTTCGTTCGTGCCCGTAATGATTGTATGTAATTTTTATTTTTCGTGGTAAGAAATAGCCTAAATATCCTATTCCAAAATAAAAGCCATTACCATTTCATCTTTCAGCCAAATATGTAGCCATTTCGCCGTAAAAAGTAAAAAGAAATAATCATCCAAACGTTTAACCTCACAAACTTTCGTCATTATGATATCAGAAAAGTGAAATAATCGTGGAAGTCCAGCGAAGGTTTAAACGGTATGAAAAAAATTAAAAAAATCGCAAAGAAATTTTCTATTTATACATGTAAAATAAAGACACTATAATGACACTTTGGTCGACATGACAACGTCTGTCGGGTCCACTAGTATTTAATAAAAGTACGATAAAGTAAAAACCAAATTGATCGCTCTAAAAACAAAACTTTGGCACGTATCAATCAAAATCCTTTTAGGCTTTCAATCAAAATGCATATAGCTGTTAAATCAATTGAGTTACTCTCATGAAAACCTTTCCTATACACATCTTGGTAATACACACGTAGTTATGACGGATTATGACGAATTATATAATATTGAGTATTGGGCATTACTCTGACGCCATCGATTTTGATTGATGACGCTTTAGTAAATAGCCACTAGTTTCGGCTTTATACGATCTTATTTATCGAAGCTGTGACGATATTAACTTAAAAGGTGATAATACTATTCATATTTTTTTCTAACAATCTTTTTTTTTTGTTGCTTTAATAAAATTATATTTACATTTTACTTTTATGTGCTATTGTTTTTCGTTTCTTTGTTTAATAATTTGTAAAAATGGTTATACATTTTTCGTCTTTAATTATCTATCATAATTAAAATTAGTCATTAAATCTATTAAAAAAGGAAGGCGTCTTTGGAAAAAACGTTGCCTTAAAACATTATTTTTTTCTAAAGTAAAATAATTTGTGCCATAAAACTGTTATAATATTTTATGCGGCCATATTATAAAGGTTATCGTAAATTATGACAGACATACATTTCCGCACTATTACAACCGTCAGTTTATCTCAATGTGACAGCATTACATTACGGGCTATACAAAGAACTGGGTAGAAGTTAGGACGGCGCCTTAAGCTCGCTTAGTTATGAAATATTTATGAGTAAAACGTTTTCATTTCGAAGCATAGAGCCTTCATACGAATTTCCAAGGTATATTTTGAGAGATATAAATGGTTCTGGATAATTACGCCCCGAACGAGCGCTAGATGTCAAACGGTTTTGAGTTGCCTTAGCTTGCTACGTTTCTATTTGCTGTAGAATTCTTTGAATGCTTCTAATTTTTAACCGACTTTTCTTTACAATGAGCCACTCGCATGAAGGGTTTCGTAGTTTTCGTCGTCATATACGGATATTTATTAATTTAATCTTTAAAATTTACTTATATTTTAACAAAAAACAAGTTTTATAATTAAATTTGGGAAAAATTATATTTTTATTTTGATAACTATACAAACCTACTTAGCCGTGATAATTTTGCTTTTAAATTCATTATATGTACTACCACTATGAATTTTTCACTTTTTTAGAAGCAGCGGTTTAGTGGGTAGAGGGGGGGGACACTCGACTTTAAGAAAATTTGACAATTTGAAGCTGAATATTTTGGAAACAATTCCTCGTTCGGAAAAATTTCTCACACCTATAATATTTTTAAACGACCTATCCGGTGTCCTGGACTACGGGAAAAAATGAGAACATATTTTTTTGGTCCCACTTCACATTTCGGGAGACACCCCAACAAAAAATATTTTTCAAGATTTTATTGTACGACTTTCTCGGCGTGATTCATTTGTTTAGGGTAAAACCCGGATAGTTGCTCCACTTTTAGGAAAAGTTTTATAGTAAAAATATACGAACTTTCTGAAAATTATTCAGTATATATCTCAAAACATCGGTCTTTTATCTTTCATAATAGCCTATTTGTATAGACATAATTAACAATGGTTTTGAATAAATACTGTTTTATTACACCTCTCGGAAAAGGGATAGTTGCCCTACTGTGGCGGATACTAGCCCCGCGGGGAAAAAGCTTTGTGCGGATACTTGCCTTGTTCGGGGATACTAACCTCGGTAGGTTTTTTATTGTAAATAAAAATATATTTTTAATAATTAAAGTAATCTGTAATAGTCATTATGATTTGCCTTATAGTTTACTGAGATCTTTTATCATAATGCACCTACACTACAATCTAAAATGTTAATTAACAATATAAAATAATTTTCTCTCTGCCCTTTTGACTGGTAGTCATTTGGTGGTTTTCTCTTTGAGCGTTTTTAAACTGAAAATATTTTCTTCACTTCCACTGCTTTCAGAATTTTAAATTTGTAATTTTTTCTTCCTTAATGTTTTTACTTTGTTCTGTTTCATAATATCTCTATTATCGGATTCAGTTTCAGTGCTAACAATGCTAAAAAATATATTTTTTAGTCCCTCACTTGCTTTTTTCTTGTCTCTGTGGTAATTTGACGTCAGTGTTAGCGCAGTAGTACCTGCATCTGAACGAAGCGCTAACGGTCACGGGTTCGATCCCCGCTCATGACAGACATCTATATTTGTCAGTTGTTGACCTGTTTTGGTCTGAATGTCTGTGTTCCGGACTCCCAACAAAGATCCTATGATCTTACTGGGTAGCCGTTGAATGTGAAGCGTTTATTTTATTTTTATTTTAGTTTTCGTAATTTTGTTTGTTTCCTTAATTTTTATTCTCTTTATTCTTCTTTTTAACCGACTAAGGAAAAGGAAAAGGAGGGTTATGGTTTAGATAGGCTATGTATGAATGTATTTATGTGTGTATATTCATCTGTTCCGTCGTAACTTCTAAGCTACTTATCAGAATTCGACAAACGACATATAGTTAGAAGCGTCTTAATTGTCCGCTGGCTATAGGCTATATGGGGTTTCACAAAATCTAATGTGGCGCTCTCTAATGGATAAAACATACAGAGTAAAAATTAAGTTAAGAAAGGAAAGCTTTTTATTTGTGCATTTTGAATAAATAGATATTTCTAGCATTTGCTTGTGACCTGTATGAACGTATGTAGAATTTATAAAATATTTATATACATTTTATAAAACTTCTAATCATAACCCCAAAATTATATAAATAAAAATAAGTATAATAATAAATAAAAGACACTTATTCTATAATAATAAAGTTATATTTTCTTGCTTCATACTTTTCAGTAGTCGGGTATTAATTTTTGAACTTATTTTTATGGGCAATTTTATAGATAGTGTTTAAAATTACTGCAGAACAAAAAAATAAGTATTTCTTTGTTATTAATTTTGAGTCGCTAGGGGCAACTATCCGCAAAAAAAGTAGGGCGACTATCCTTTTTGATGCGGATACTTGCCCTTTTTATTTAAGAAAAAAATAAAAATAATTTAACAATAAAACCTAATAAACAATGTAATTTAAACTCTAATGCATGCAAATAAATAAAAAGTTTACTAAAATCATGATCAGGTTTAACAATATTCAATAAAAATTACTATGCAAAATAATTACAATGCCTGTCAAAGCTTTGCCGCGGCAGATATTTACACTCAGGGACAAAACAAGTGAGCCTATTTCGATAGAATATGTAGCACTGAGGTCTGTGAGAGGTCACTACTTATTGTGGTAAATCGCGAACACAACTTATGCTCCTAACATAGTGTATTAAAAACTGGGGCATCTATCCCACCGAGGCAACTATCCGGGTTTTACCCTAGATGATCCCCCTGCTAGATGGTCTAAAAGTCTAACTAATAGCTCGTACAGCTCACCCAAACTAATAGGTAAGCCTTATATAATATACCCTGTATGTACATACTAAGATAATGTGTTTTTTCCGCTTTTCAGTAAGCATGTACCTCCCTACATATATTTAACCAATAAAAACTATGATACTTTTCAGGAACTTGCCAAGAAAGTGGCTGGAAAAGGCAGAATAATTCCAAGACAATGCGATATCTCAAGTCCTAAGGAAATAGAAGCAGTATTTAAATGGATGGAGGAGGAGTTCGGGGGACCAGACATACTTGTTAATAACGCTGGATATCTGAAACCAGGGACTATTACCGGTACTACTTCAGATTACTTGAAATCCATTTGTTAATATATCAAATAACTAGCATCTCACGTACTTCGCTACGCATGAAGTTAAAAAGTTTGAATTTGTCAGCTAAATCCCCTTTAATAAAATGATGCGCTATTTCTTTTAATTCATTTGTTACAAAAACTGTGATAAATGAAGATATGACGCTCGATTGATTTTGTGCAAACTTCACATAAACCATCAGCTAAGTAGTTGAACTATTCAGTAGATGATTATGACGTATGTGAGCCCAGTTATAAAATTCTTCAGTTATAAAATTAAAACGAAAAGTAGCATTGATTTTTATACACGACATTCGATTAGACAATTAATAAAAACTTTTAAACTTGGACCATGAAGACATGGTCAGATAGATGGATCCTGCGCGATTTAAATCCGTTTAAAGTAGTTTTATTTCAATGTCTAATTAACCATTAGACATTGTTTTATAGTAAAAGTAAAGTTTTATATCAAATTCAATATGACGAAATGCTACAACAATTTAGTAAACTATAGGCCATAAGCTAACAATGTCAAAGTGCTTGAGTGAAAATAATTTTTACATTCCTTTTATATTCCGAGATGTATTTTATAGTTTCTCCCTACTAGGAGAAGAGGTCTATGCCCAGCAGGCATATGTGCTAGCTGTTATTACTTCTACTAGTGGTACAATTTTAGCGTTTCTAACCATTTTCTCACATATTAAGTCTAACAACGTTTGTTATAATTATTTAAATAATAATTTTATTCTTGTTTCAGATTTAAGAAATGATGTATTAAGTGATGAGCAGATAATTTCCACAATCGACGTGAACTTCAAGGGAATGGTTTTGTGCACGAGACACGCCATTGCTTCAATGAAGAAAAGAAATTTTAACGGTCACATTGTAAACGTTAACAGGTATTACATTTTATATATAAGAATATAACGCAAATTATTAACTCATGGATGGATGAAGATGGTCAAGCTATGATAACACCTCAATCAACACCGATGATCCTGGCTTGCTTGGCTTGTACCGCTGAGTTTTGAAGTGCTCGTGTTTAAATTCATCTCGTGCTAGATTGTGAAGGAAGATGTCGTGAGGAAACCAGCATTTTGCCGGAAGATATTCCGACACTTGTATATCTGCCAACCCATAATTGAACATCGTGGTGGATTAAGTTTTTAACCCTCCAGGCCTCTACTTACCTTTATACGTTTTTGTCATTTCTGTTACTTTATTTTTTTTAATTTGCTGGTGTTAATGATCACCACTGCCCATCGACATGTACCCCACCAGAATAGTCACGTATTCTTCGCCAACTTAAGAGTGAATGAAGTAAGGAAAGAACTGGGGGAAGTTGGGTGGATGATAAACATTACTTTTTTACAAATTTCAGTATAGGCGGACACTATACACCTTTAAACCCCCACTTTAACGTGTACTCGAGTACCAAGCACGCTGTCACCGCATTTAACAACGCTCTCCTCAACGAACTCGCTGACCTTAAGAGTCACATCAAAGTCACGGTAAAGTAATATATGTATATTTACTGCAAATTTTTTTTGTGGCATAAAAAATATCTTGAGGCTTTAATATATTTTCCATTTGATACCACACCCATCATATGAATTAGCTATGATGTTGCACTTACAAATATTAAACTGTATCTTTAAAACAACTGAACTGATTTTGATTAAACTATATTAATTGCTTTGTTGGAATAAGTGTTAACCAATAAAAAAAATGGTCAAAATTTGATGGTTTTGGAGAAATAGGAAAATGAAAATATATACTTGTTTGTTAAAACCCCAAGCAATAGTTAGGTGATAAAATATAAACATATCGAAATTAATAAATTATTTTATTGAAGTCGTTTTAAAAACTCTTTTTCAGAGTGTTTCGCCTGGATTGACATACACAGAGATGGTCAACGAATTCAAAGATGAATGGCCGGCTTTGAAACCGGAGGATGTAGCTGATGCTATAGTTTATGTTCTCTCCACACCGCCACAAGTTAATGTAAGTATTTACGGATAAATTTGAGAAGTCTAAGATACTTTTGCTACCACTGTAAAATGAAATAGTATGGAGAATTGCGATAGACAACAAAATGTTTAAAGGTAGCTTGAAGTTAGATTTATATTTGGTTTTACTTGTTTTCTTTGTTACTTAAACAAGTTTTGTGAATCTCCTCAGTGATATAATTATTTCATAACATAATTTGATTTAGGTAAAATTTCAGTAAAGACCTTGTGACGATTTTTTATTATATTATAATATTAAAAAAATTATTTGAATATTAATAATATGTATTATTTGTCAAAAGTTATGACCTTTCTGTGTTCGATTATGTGATTTTATTCGATTTAGGTGGATAGTAATTTGACTATTTATGTTTCTGGGTTACAGATATCGGAGTTGACGATACAGCCAACATCAGAAAAGAAATTTTAAATTCTAATCACTTTTATTATGGCACATACATGACTATTTAACCAGAAGAAGAAGAAAATACTGCTGATGATGCTATTCCTAATATCGATGTTCCAAATTGTAGTAATGCTCGTAGAATATCAAGTTTAAGTGTCCATAGAGGTGACTGCGCTGGTTCTTCATGTCCTTCGTCAGATGGACTAACTGACTGACTCTGAAATAGAACAATTTAGAATTAGAGCATACATAATACACATAAAAGTAAGGATTTCAGGAAAAGGTGATTAAGTGAAATTCATGGGAGTAATAGGAATGATGGATATATAACTAATAATTTAATAAGAGATAATTAAGGTAATGGAACGAAGTGATGAAGAATAGCATGGACGTTACTTACTACAAGAATTATGTTGTTTCTTGTGTATGTTTTTTTTTATAAATTAAATTAAGTAACAAAAAGTTATTAAAGGTAAAAGGAAATTTGAAGATAAGATGCAGGCTGTAAGATAAATTGCTTGAAATAAACTCGCATACTACATTTAATTAAAATAAAATAGCTTTTTTATATTAACATAAGATTACAAAAATAAAAAATCCCCATTATAATTTATTTCATAAAATTAAGACGTGTTTGTGAAATATCTTCGCCATGGGCTCGATCCAGAGCTGGTTTTGGACATATCTCCCAATAGGGATGTTATGAAGCTTATGAAGAATCCTGCAGAATCCGCCATCTTCATTTTATTCCCATTGCCTTCCTCTTCAGAACTTGCATCTGGATCACCCGCCTGTAATATACCTTGAATTACCTTAATATTATTGAAATCAATATATTTCGTACCAGCAGTTTTATTTCTTTAAGCCACTAGAACTTTGTAATTATTATTTATGAAAGCAATTACACTTACGGCACTAGTACCCTTAACTAATTTTGACAAAAACTTTCCAAAGAATGCACCATTATTTTTCTGTAAAAAAAATGAATAATTATAATTTATATGAATATTAGTAAAACTTAATCGTTCATTTTAAATGCAATAGGCTCATACCGCTCCACCACCGGTAATTGTGTCTAATGACGTTAGAAGATAACTTGCTATTACAGCTCCTGGATTTTCTTCGCCTTCAGACTGGAAAATTGTTAAAATAATGATACATGTTATAATCGAGGTCGCAAATCTAGAACGGTTTAAGAAACATTTGCTTTAAAAAAAACTTGATCCACTATCGGTAACAAACTATTTTGTATAAAAAAAAATGTTACTTATGCCGTTCTAACGCTCACTATCAAATTAAACATTATATTTAAGTAACATACCAATAATCCTACGAATAATCCAATTCCAGATGCAATCAGAGCATTAAGATCAATGCCATCACCCTAAAAATAATAATTTAGGCAAATATTAGATACCATGATTATTGATTTTACCATTAAATTAATCTTAAAATAAAATATTTAACGTACACTGAGATTAGCAATAATCCCACTTATAGTTGCTAGAAGCGATCCTAAATCTGACTGACCATCTTCCTGTAAATATACAAAAATAATAGAAATTAGTCACCATAAGAATTATGTCAATCTATATCTATATAATCTTTACCTGCTGAAGCTGCGGCCAATTGACAGTTTATTTTTATAGGAAGCTAATCTTTATAATGGTCTAATGATCAATACTTACACCTCCGCTCAATCCAGCCAGTAGACCTAATATCCCACCTCCTCCGCCATCACCACCTCCTGGCGGTTCATCATAATCATCATCATCATCGACTTCATCTAGATTAGAATCTGAATCTTCTTCTGAATTGTTTCTTTCATCCTCTACACTCTGTTCTGCTGTGTTATCTTCATCTGATTCATTTGAATTACTATTGGAGCTGCTATTGTTATTTCCATCGTCATTACTATTGTCATTGTCGTCAAATTCTTGCTTTTGGAAGGCTGGTGGTTTTAAATCAGCTAAATAATCTATGTCAATCTCATTGTCATCAAGATCCCGCCTGTGTCTATTATCGCTTATAGTTATAATCGGTTTGTTCCGTTTCACAATTTCTTTTATTAAATTCAGTAATATTTTCTGAAAAATTGCGACACCAATTAGCTGTTGCTGCATATTTTTTTTAAATTTATCAATACTTTAATTAATTAATATTATAATTATTTTTTTATGTGAAAGTGACTTACCTTGCCAGTTAAGTTAATATCCGGATTCGTGCAGAGATTTCACGCGAAACAAGGAAGAACCGACACTAGTTAATTAATAAACAGCAAACCGTGATGAAATATAAGAAAACAAGCGTGCGTACATTGTTACGTAAACAAATATGTAGGTAGATAAAGAATACGTAGGTTAAGAGAAAATTATATAAGAGTAAAATAATTAAGTGCAAAAAAGTGTGACCTGCTTGTTTTTGCAGGCAATAAAAATAATTGGTTAAAAAATAACAAAAATTATGAAATATCGAATTTAAACCTTAAAAGTAGAAACGATATTTCCGACGTTATACATTTAAGTCTTTATTTTTTTAATTTAGAAATTATTTATTAAAATATTAATATTATTTCACTTTCCTCAAGTGTTATAATTAAATTTTTAGGTAACATTTCAAAATATTATAAGTATATTAGCTTTATTCCTTCACTATTTTATGTTTGTACCTTTAAGGCAACAAATAAATAAATGTAAGATAACGTTTCAACAGGTCAGTTAAAAATCATAATATACACTTCAAATATTCAGTAAAATGTATAAAACCTAATAATGCACCATGCATGTAACAAAAAACAACAAACGTAACATCTAAAAAATTCAAAACAGTAAGTGCTAGTAACACAGCCTATACATATCCCACTGCTGGGCATAGGTCTCTTCTCCTATTAGGGAGAAGGTTATGGAGCTTAATCCACCACGCTGCTCCACTGCGGGTTGGTGGATAAGTAAGTGCTAGTGCAACCCAAAAAAAAAAACAAGAAAATAGTGTAAAAAATCTATCGGCTTTCTCCATTTCGAAGCTGATGATGGCCTCCGCTGTGGTTCATTGCATAAATCACATATAACTATCCCTCATCCAAGATTCTTTTTTTTTCTTGTTGACGCAGGATAAATTGTCATAGATATCCAATTTCTCTGAGGGTCGGGTTTAGACTGTACTCACTAAAAATCCCTGCGTAGGCCGTCATCAACAAGGAAACAGAGGCCGCGGGATCGCTTTTACAAGCGCATCCTCTGTACTCCCAAAAAGTTTGGTACCCTTAACAGGAACCTAACTTCTTTTTTTTCTTTAAGCAAAATAATCTATACTCACGCTAGAACCACTCGACCCTGAGGCTAGACCAGTAACAAGATTCAGTAAACTGAAGATGTTGCTGCCTCCCCCATTTGACGGGTAAGTGTCTGGTATGCCGAAGTCATCGTCGTCTTCATCAGAATCATCATAAGGCGGTGACGGTGGCAGATCGAAGTTTGATGTGCTTACACTGGAACCTAGTGATACTTCGTTCTGAAAATGAAAATTTATAAAGATTCAGTAAAAAAAGAAAGGATGGCGCCCGTCAGTCTCTATATCCTGCATATTAATTTAAATGCACCGAACTTAGTTTTTGTTCAATTATATATTTCTCTTTAATATTTTCTAGTGAAAATCACCTCAAATCGGTCTGACGGTTTCTGAGATAATCAGAAATAAACAGTCGGACTGATAAAAATGTATTTATTAAGTGTTTGATTTAAAGGTGTAAATAAATATATGCATACATATAACTCATGTTATTATTAACAAGTAAAAAAAAACTACAATAATATTTTGTAGACTTACAAAAAGTTTCCAAACACACTCAACTAGTTTTATTACGTACAAAGGCCTTCATCTGTCACATATGATTTGTAATGACGTTGAGTTCCTTAGTAATTCCTACCTAAATATACCTACATTATTTAGAGCGAACTAGAGCTATGACTCACGACAAGGGTTTTTAAATATTTTTTTCTCAATATAAAATACATTTATTAGCTTCGAGAAAGAAGAGATAATATGTGTCCAATAGTTGGAGATATGCACCAATCCCATTGCTAAATTTTTCCATTAACAATAAAAAAGGTCTTTATTCTGCCTTCTTTTCTTTTTTCTTCTTTTAAGTTCGTTTTACACTAGTTGCCTAACTTAAAGAGTTATGTTTTTGTAGTTACTTCATTGACGTACTCTAAGAGCTATACATATATCTAAATAATTACAATTTAGTTTAAAATACTAACACGTTGGTAATAAAAACTATAAACCGTCATAAATATAAGTGACAAACTTGATACGATTATATTTCTACAAAAAGCATGAAAATAAAACAAAAATATTGTTATAAAAACCGTCAAGCACAACGCTCATCAGTACAAAACACTATTCTCGTAAAAAAACTTCGATGTTGAAGTTTGAAGGAATTTTAACGTTTTTTAAACCATTTTCAACAGATTCATGTTTCAAAGAATGGAAGAGTAAATTAGCACAAGGGCTTTACGGGTCTTGGCCCCAAAGTTTTTATTTCTCTTGTAGCTATATTTTTTTTAACTACTTTAATTTTTATTATACGGTTTGTATGTATTAGGTACAGTTAATACTATGTAGTTAACATAGTTATGCAGAAAATAATGATGAAGCCGGTTACTTTCGCAACAAATAAATAACTAGATGAAATACCTTCATATTTGTTAAAATGTATACTTGTATCTAGAGTTTAAAATAAATTTATAGCATGAATATTATCACACAATCACACGAATTTTAACTATACTATGCTTCAAGCTAAAATTTTAAATAAACATTGAACTTTAAACAGTAAGATTTTTTATTCAGTCGTCATAATATTGTCATGTTATAATTGGATTATAACTTATTCCCTGGCAACTACAAAATTATTTATCAATATATGAATTAAAAAATACATCACGATATTAACAAATTATTTCAATATCTCTGAAACTTCTGACTTAGACAGACCCATTAAAAACTGACTCTACAAAATGATGTAAATCACAGACACGTCACTGAAAACTAAACATAAATAAGGTAAAAGAATAACTTACCGTGTCTGGAGACTGTCTTCTCGTCCGTACCAAACTAGATGGCAAACAGAATCCATTTGCTAACAGGGATAACGCCAGGAACACACTGATGCTGCTGCGATCCATGGTTGACACTATTCGAACAAGGTAAGCAAGTAAATACGAGTAAGTACCTGTACCAAAATAAATGCTTATATATAACCCTCCTAATGACTGTTAACCTAATGGTATCCAGTTTCATTAACTTCTTTATACGAGATTATTACATTTTCGTTAATAATGGTTAATTAGTAATTACGCAATTAACTAAATCTTTATTTCGTGTTAAGTCATTAAGATTTAGGAAATATTGTCTAGGTGTTAATGTAACAGGTGTCACACATATATTGGTCTTGTGTAAAACACATAAGTCTCTTATATTAAAACTCGGTTCCTGCCACATATACAGCGTGTTGTAATTGATATTAGATTAAAATCTGATTTGTCTTTTAAGAAAAATATAATTATGCTAAAATCTATAATCCAAACTTTGTGTATGTACAAAAATTCAATCTTTACTTATTGAAAATTGAAAATTGGAAAGTAAGTTTGTTTAAATGGTTGTTTGTTTGTTACTCTTACACGATGTAAATACTGAAGATTTTTTTTCCGGATAAATGAGCTGTTCCCGTGGGACTTCTACCCAGAGCTAAAAAGCACTTATACACAAAAGCTAGTATTATTACAAATATGAAAGTAGCTTTGTACAAGTATGTCTGTCTGTCCATTGCGTTTACCTGCTTGAACCGATACACAAATTTGGATGAAATGAAACTTCGTGATCGTAGAACCGTAACGGATCTGTCAAAAGTCAAACTTTACAAGAGAGCCATTTCAAAAAATCATGTTAGTTATTTTTCTGTGGAAATTTACCTTTACCAGTTTCGTCCGTATTTCAACTGAATAACATAACATCTAAAAGAGATTTAAAAAAAAAACAATTTTTTTTCATTTTTTTTTCCATATCTATTTTCAAAACGGTAATTATTCTATGATGAAGATGATATGTATAGTACAAATGTACATTGAATCTTACAAAAGTACACTTAACCTAGGTACTTTTTGTCACAAAAATAAAACTAAAGAGGGAGTGACATACATGATGAAAGTTCATAATTATTCTAAGCGAACAAAGAGAACGACACAATGTTAAATTTAAATTAAATTAAATATATTAGGTATTATCGTTTCGTTAAAATTTAACTTCTAAGATATTTATAAATAAATATATTTAGAAAAATTCCAACTACGTCGAAATATGATTACCTACTATGATAAGCAATTTTCACAATATTTTTTCTTTGCATCTATACGTATATACCGACATACTCGAAAATTTTGTGATTTAAATAAAATGTTTTTGTCACTTTTTAAGCACCTGTGTACGGGGGCGTGGTGTTGTGTGAAGGTCCCGGAATATCGACATACGTTAAGTGTTGCGCCACGCTTGCCACATCACTAGTGTCGCTTGTTTCCATTCAATTATCGTGGACATCCCTAGTTATTGGCTTCCGTTTCCTTTGTTTATATTGCGAAGGTACATATTCACGGCAGCGACTTTAGTCGACAGAAACTTCTCTGCGACTTAAATGTCATGCGTCCACATTACAGCGACCTATTTCATATTAATCACCTAAATTGCTGATAAATATTATTTTATATTTTGTATTTGATATCTTGAAAAAATAAATGAATATAATATTAGACGTAATAGCTGATAAAACTAAAAATACTACAAAATATTGGTCAAAGTTTTTAGTCGCCGTCGACTAAAGTTGCTTTCGTGAATACTGACCTTAACGCTGATATCCCAAATGAGAATTGTTAAAACACATTAATCTATAATTCTGTGTCTGTATATAATTCTTCGGTACATATGTTTGTTCCCACTTCCTACTATATGTTAATATAGAATAAATTGATTTAGATGACATTTTGGACAAGATAATGTCTGACAAAAAATATAGGTACGTCAGTGAAGAAGAAAACTAAAAGTTTATATAATTATGTATTTTAATTACAAATTGATCTGTGTGTATCATTAGAGTTAATTCAAATATTACGTAACGCAGTAAGGGGAGGGTTTTGTAAAACGTTACGGTGCGTTATGGGGCCGGGAGGGGGTATAACAACAACGCGTTACGTAACGAC
>DVXP01001779.1:0-14117 GCA_018235645.1 Junonia grisea | reverse complement strand
TTTTTTCATAAAATGGCGCATATCATAATGTGCAAATTATTCAGCTAATTTCTTTATAAAGGATTGAGTTATAAAAAATGAACAATATAATATTGTAAAAAAATATTTTATTGTATATATTTAATGAAAACATAAAAAAAGGAATATTTTAATAAATTGATATGAATACTATCCTGAATAGAGAAAGATCTTTGTCAAATTAAACCAAAGGAGAAAAAAAGCAGTCCTACCAATTCACGTTGGCTCAAGTGCCATAGTCTCATTCTAGTCTACGTAGCTTCATCACCCTGGTAGCACTGTTCACAATAGATAATAATATGAAATTTATTTTTGTTGACTTTTACTTTTGGTCCAATTTGAATGATATCCTATAAATTCTTTGTATAAATATCTTAAACATAATACAAATATACGAGTATTTACTAATTTATAAAACTTAGTCATAAAATCTTATACTTACGAATATGAACAAATTTTGAGAAATCCGGCTCCACAGGAGCACTAGGAAAAACGGAAATGGAAACTGTTTGGTTATGGGTTTTAAAGTTAGCAATGAATATTTTAAAAATAGATATAACTTAAAAAAGGAGGAGATTATCAATTCGGTGTCATACACACCGTATGTAATATTGTCAGAATTGCTTAGTTTTTGGACACGTTAGTCTATATTATGTGTATTCGTTAGTATATCTGTATGTTGTCCGCTCATATCTCGCAAATTATTAGTCCGATTTTGATGATTCCTTTTTTATTGGCTTACAATGACTTCAAGTTAGGGTATACTATAAGTTTCATCTAAATCGGTTCAGTAGTTTTTTAGTTATAGAATTAAAAGTGCGTGTGTAACAGCCTAGCTTATCAGCAGTGAGAATCAAAACCTTGAGAACGTTTTAGTGACACTGGTGTAAACTACACTGTAAACTACACTGGTGTAAACTAGAAATTTCGAAATAAAACTCTTTTTATTAAGGTACACTAAATTAATTAATTTTGCACCAAAAATATTAATTGTGCCCCAGAACCGACTCAGTTCAACCCCGACTCCATCTGGTACTTGTCTGTGACACCTAGGGATTGCAATCCAGCGGCGTTTTCAATTCAGCTGGATTCTCGCTGGATTGACCTAAATTCAGCTGGATCCAGCGCGGATCCAGCAAAATGTGAAACAAAAATAAAAAGACGACATTTCTAAGACTTTTTTATTAATTTGTACTTCTTACCAGACGCGGTCCGAAGGGGGGGTCACAGGGGACATGACCCCCCCCAAACCATACGTGTCACATGAAAAATCTTTGGTGGCTAAGTAAAAATTCGAATAAAACATGTCAAAATCTCTTCAAAACTCACCGAAACGTATTAAACTAATTAAAAAAAATAACACCAAGTAACTATTCTATAAAGTCTGGAATTTTATTTGTGACCCCCCCCCCAAACATGTGACCCTCCCCAAAATTTCGAGCTGCGACCGCGCCTGCTTCTTACGATAATTTATGAAATCCTTCACTCATTTGGAGATATCTTATATCAATTTGCTTTAGTTTTCTAATTATTTGATCAAAAGAATCAATTTAAAATTAAATAACAAACAAATTATAACCGTTTTATGCGGTATATAAAATATATTTAATTTTATATTTAAGATAATGTTTCTAAGTACGCAATATCTTGTCTCTAAGTAAGGACAATAATAATACTATTTTAATCTTCAATATTTATTTTATATCAAAAGAAATTCCTAAATAATCTTCTCTCTAATCGTTAATTTACTCCAATCGTTAAGTTAACCAAACCACAGGCCTTCACAATTTAACTTTTTTTTTCGTCATATTCCTTTTGGATATGAAATTATTAACCTTGTTCCTTAGTTCCAAGCTATCAGGAACGTAGACCAAATGCGAATTAAATAAATTAATTTTACTACTCCATAGAACGTACTATTTTTCCGAAATTTTCGATCATTTTACAATAATATGCTTTCTTATAACACTTTAAATAGCACATGAGGTGAAAAGAGTTGTTTTTCCTTATAAATCCTTTTCGAAGTTCACGAACGCAATTCATACCTTGAATGATGATTTTTGGACCGAAATAAGTATTGTAAACGTTATTTATTAATTTGGTAATACGTATCTTTATGTTCTCTGCATAATCTCGCGACATTTTACATACAAGTGTTGCAAATGTTCGCAGAAATACCGATTTTGGAAAAATTAATTTAGAGAAAGTAATTTTATTTATACAAAAACATTTTTTTCCTTAAATAACACCTTTTCTATTAATTTCTATATATCTACAATAACTAGAGACCGGATTATATCCAACATCAAATGGTCATTATATGCTTGAATGGAATGGTCACGATATGCATGAAAAATACCCGAAATATGCAGCAACAATGGCGAAATATACAAAAAATATGCAAATGCATATAATTTTTACCGATAAAATTGCAAAAAAGGTACAATTTTCTTTAGTGGCGCGAAAAAAAAAGGTCATCACGTACATTTTCGCGACGAAATTAGTGTCGACTAAGAAAAAGGTCGTCAACCAAAACAATCCGAAGAGCTGGGAAAATAAGTCTAAAAATGCATTTTACCCTATTAAGAGTTCTTTTAATTTTTAGGGAAAATTTGCAATTAAAACCGAAAAAATGGTTGAAATATGCAATTTTTTCAAAAAATGGCTGAAATATGCATTATTTCCAAAAAGTGGCTGAAGTATGCCAATTCACATACGCATATATGCAAATGCATATAATTCGGTATCTTATTGTTAGATAGTTACTAGAAATGAGTCTATTTAAAAAATATTCAAAAATCTACATTTTTATAATAATAAAGGAGATATGAATTATTGAATTATTCAATATTTTATAATTTTTTATAGTAACTTATTTATTAATACCTTACGCAACTATTTAGTGTGTTTTTGTCTATTTAAAACGATTTAAATACAATAGAAAGAAAGAAAGAAAGAAATCAAGTAAATTCCCGCGACCCCCGCGACTAAAAAAATGGTCGTCAAACAAAACAATCCGAAGCGCGTGGCAAATACGTCATAAATATGCATTTTACCCTTGATTTTTAGTTGATATATGCAATTATAGCAAAATAATATGGCTGAAATATGCAAATGCATATAATCCGGTCACTAGTTATTATTATAGGAGTACTAATATTATGTTTTGTTAAAGGGTTTTGAAATAAGACTCAAAGTGAAATCATAGCAACGTTATTGTATTTTTATTTTTTGAATTGAATCCTTTGTGTGCTTACACAGTAAACACTGTTCTCAACACTTACAACTAAAAATATTCTAAAACAAAATTATAAGACATACTTTAAGTTATAAAATTGTGGCTGGTGCAATGGTTTGTTTTCACCAAGGCATAATATATTAACGTAGTTATTGTTTTTGATGAAATAACTTTATTAGTGCTAGAGGTATACCTACCTACCTTGGATTTTGAAAAAAATTTATATCACTTAGGTATAGTGCTGAGATATTGTGCATTATTCCTAAATTTTTATCATTGGGTGCCCCAGTTTCACCAAGTCATATTTTGCCAATGTGCACATAAATTTACTCTCATATATTTTTATACAAACTGATATATACGATAAAAGTTATTATATAATTCTAATATATTGCTATCTTTTTCATTTTAGTCTATAGAAAACGTTTACTGACTCAAGTGCTCTATGTATAATCCTTAAAAATTTCATTATATTGTAAACAAAAAGGTGTAATGAATACTAAAGTAAAGAAATTAAAATCGTCTGGTTAAGGCTACTATAATATTTTAATACATCATAATCGGGAAGGTTGCCGTCGTAATGGAGACTAGATATCACATGGTTTGAGCTATTTTGATTCTTACTTTTGTGTTTATATTTAAACGTTCAAGATAGGCGCAAAACTATATGTTTTGCAAACATTTCAAAATGTATAACGAATAATAAAAATAAAAACATCTTTTAACAATGATCGTGATAGTTAAAAAAACACTTTTAACATATAAAATAACAATCAAGATCCAGTGTACACGACGTTAATTTACTTTTAAAAGAAATTTCTATTGGCCATAACTTAAAAGATTGAAATCGTGACTGCTTTCCTAATACCTCAAAATAATAACTAGTGATAACTGTCCTTCTACAGATGACGTACTTTATGTTATTTCATCGTAACACGAATAATTTTAAGTTGGTCAGTCGAAATCATTGAGCATACGATATATTAATTTTAACATATTATATTAATAATAATGAACAATGAGTTAATTTATTGCACGAACAGTCGATACTAACGATCTAAATGTAACGCTAGGCGGGTTTACCTAGAAAACTTGCATTTAAAAACAATCGAAATAAGTTCTAGAGACATTTTGTCGCAGCTTATTCTAGTTGACCGGCAGTGACCTGAGTGGTGACGCTTGTGGCTTACGATAAGTTACAATACACACGTGACGCGGCGGCGCGGCCGCTCACACATCCGCTCCGCCCGAACATACACTACACCTTATTGAACTACCTATCTATTTATGTGTAAGTTACTTCCGAGTTCATTAAAGCGTACATTTTATACTTATACCTTAGGAGGTTCTTATTACATTGAAATTTACTTTTTTTCTGAATAAAAGTTTAAAAAACTCGTGTAAAAATCATGCATGCAAGAAATATTAATTTAATTAAACCTTCAGTTTAATTTGTAAATAATCCTAATAAAACTAATTACAGTCTTCGCATTGACTGAACATTAAATAATATTTTAGGTTTTCAGGTGGGATTGCTAAGGAACCGAGTGGTGTCGCTATTTAGATATTCAATAAAATACATTTCATTTTTGTTTCTTTAAAATTCAATTCAATAAAAAACACAGCTCTGGAGTGAATTTTGGATTGTACCGTCAAACTTATTATTTTAATATATAAGGTTGGATTGGTCAAAATATTATGCATAATTTATTTTGTTTGAGCACCTTTTATAGCGTTGTGCCACTTGGTTACGTTCAGTATAATTAGTATAGGATGTTATAATTCTAAATAAAATTATACTAGTGCCTCACAATGACTGGCTTAGTTGAACCTCACACAATACTTAAATAAATATGTGTATAATATAATATTCTAGTATATTTTTACATATGTACAGTAAAAAAAATAAACAAAAGAGGTACATAACAAATAAAATAAAAATTTGTACTTGAACAAAAAAAACTCCATTTAAAACATTAGTTATTAATCGTTTCGATTTTTATAACACTAATACTAAATTATTTGTGTTGTATATAATAACATTGCACGCATTCGGCACTGGACTAGAAGTGTCGACGATCGCTCGAGTTCGAGCAGTGCTGAGTCCAGAGTGCCGAGTGCGAGAATTCTTATTAAACTTTAATTGTACGTAATCGTTATTATTAACTACAATATAATATTGGTATGAGCGGTGTTGTGGATGCTTCCCCGCTCATACCTAAAGCGTTTAGGTGAACGTAATTTCGCACTGTCTGCCTGCCTACATTCGACGTAATACCGACATATATTTTGACCGGTAAAATATTTTAGCTACGTTAACCGATGTCTTTATGGCACAAATTCTGTAATTTTTAGTAAATTAACGTTTTGGGATATACAGATTAGTTGTAATATATTCAGTAGACTCGCATTAATCCAGTTATCCAGTTGAACGCAACATATGCAATCTAATAGATAAAATAGTTACTGATACGCATTGTACAGTATATACCTAAATGTTATTTTTTTTATTTTAGGTACATTCATTTGTTAATTATGTATTTGTTAACTTCGTATTTACTATATTGATTTAATTATGTGGTTACATGATGAAATATATGCTTATTGTAAAGTAGGTGTATAGGTTATTCTGAATTATTTACTTCACACTACTTTCTTCGGTTGTCGGATTCTGCGGGTCTACTGTTCTTGCCGTAATCCTCATTATTATCGTAATTTTGTCTTGTATCACAATAACGCTCTCGGCCAAACGCAACTGAGTGCAATAACATCGAACCGTTAATTGACTTGTTTGTTCGTTGGAAAGCAGCCAATGCGACTGCAAAACGCCACTGCATCCACAAGTTCACGTATGTACATTACAAACTAGTTCAGTCAAACAGCGTTATGACTGAATATGTCTAAATTTGTTATTACAATATAGTAGGTATTCCCAGCGGTACTGGAGACGAAGGTGGGATATTTAACACTATAATAACAGTGTACACAAACGAATTTTGTTTAACTTACGAGGCAACGATGTCCATTACTTACAAAATTATATAAACTAAGAGCGAAATTTTATTAAGATTACTTAAATAAATATGTCGGTAATAATTACAAATGTACATACAACCTATACTTCCTATTAAGTCTTTCGTTAAATTGACTTATAAAATGAATGTAGGGAATTTACTTTCACACGTTAAATTATACAATAAATAAGACAACGTCAATCATCGTAGTCCATCGTTGACTCGGATTAAACGCGATAATATTTTGTAGTCTAGGTGGACTAAAGTTTCGGGGTAGTCGTTTCGACGGAAGATCGCAGTAGAGTCGCAAAATAACGGGTGAGTTTACAGATTTTAATCCGAAATCTAGCTCTCTTCTACCGTGGCCGCGAAGAAAGTACAGCGATCGTAAAGCGCAGTGTCGGTGGGGAAACGATAGAAACCGTTGGACGTCGATCCGACGCTCAGCACACGGTCTCGGCGGGCGCCAGCGTCGCCAGCGGCGCCAGCGCGCCCAGCGGCGACAGCGGCGGCGCGCCCAGCGGCTCCGGCGAGCGCCGCCGCAGCGCCTGCCGCTTGCGGAACTCCAGGAACTCCTCCTTCATCGCCCGCACGCGCGCCTCCACGTCGTCCCGCGCCGCGCGCGCCCGCGTGCGCTCCGGCGTCGACGGCGTCGGCGTGCGCGTGGCGCGGTCCCACTCGTAGTGCACGTCCACCGAGCCCGCGTCCGCCGCCTCGCCCGAGCCCGGCCGCGGCGGCGGCGCCGGCGGCGGCGGCCGGTACGGCGGCGGTCGCCACTCCGCCAGGCTCTCGGTGCGGCTGCTGCGGTTGTGCTGGGACGACGACGCGTTCTTGCTGCCGAAGCCGCTGGAGGACGACCTGCTCTCGGGCGAGGCCTCGTGCGGGGGCGGCGCGGGCGGCTCCGGGACGGCGCGCGGCCGGCCGTGGCGCGGCAGCGGGCGCGATCTCGCGCGGGCGAAGACGCCCGTGCAGAAGCGCGCCTGCGGCGGCTCGAGGGCCGACATCGGCGGGGGGCGAGATCGAAACGAGGGCGGCGTCGGGAAGGAGCCGTCCGCCGAGCTGGGGAAGGGCACCGAGCTGAGGTCGGAGATGTGGAGCGGCGACCAGGGCGTCCAGGCGGGCGCCCAGACGGGCCAGGGCGGCCAGGGCGGCCAGTGCAGCGCCAGCGCGGGGGAGGAGGCGCGGAAGAGTGGCGGCGCGGCGGCGGGGCTGAGCGGCGCGCGTAGTCGCGGCAGGAAGCCGCCGTCGTCGGAGGAGGAGGGCGCGGGTGAGGGCGCCGGCGACGCGCTGGCCGCGCTCGGCTCGGCGCGGCCCCAGTACCGCACGCTGTCGCCGCAGCGCGACGCCGGCCAGATCCAGTTGGCCGTGAATCGCAAACACTGCACTATACTCGATATTCCGCTTTCTCTAAATCTGAAAATAAAGGTTGAGTAAAAAATGTGCTTATCTTTATTTTTGTAGCTGGTACTAATTTTGATTCGTTAAGACTTTTACCTGATTTCCTGGTGTAAGCGGCATGAAAATAGCGGTAATCAGTAAAGAGTATTCGACAAAAAGTATGTAGGTATTTCTATAATTGAATACTCACTTTTTAAAAGGCACTTGAGTGCTGTCTGCTGCGCGAAGGTCGGTGAGTCGCGCGGCTACCATGTTGTATGCTGCAACCGAATAATTTCTGAACATTAACGCAGTGCAGCGGACCGTCCTACGCGCGCGCGGCCGCCGCCCGCCACCAACACTTGACCTCCACCCTCTTACCACCACCACGCACCACAACCACGAAGCGGAACCCACACCATATTGTCAACGTAAAAGCCAGACTTACCAAAAAAGACTAGAATCAAGAATGTGCACCACGTTTAAGTTTTATAAAATAAATCATAAAAAATATAATGATGAAATTGAAATGCAAGTTGCAAAGTACATATTTTTCTACGATAAATTTAAAAGAAAATAAGATAAAATAAGGAATAACTACTTTGTTTGTTAGTCAATGAGCGCGTATTACCGCGTTTTATAGGAATATGTTATTGAGCAACTATTATTTATGATTTTTTAATTTAAATTAAATAATCCTATTGGATATGACTTTTCTGGTAAGTAAAATTCTTGAAAAAAAAAACTTTTGTTTTGGGCAGACATAAACCATATAAGAAAAAATGTAAATGTCTCTAAATATATCAGTTATTTCCAATTTCATAATTTATGTCTGTTAAAAATAATATAACTTAAAAGCTCTTGAACTTTATTTGTGTAAACATAGTATGAAAGTTTCTAAGCGCAGTTGCCCTTGGTAGACTATTACGGAATGTCAGTGAGAAGGACTCGGACCATAGGAAAAAAGTAATAAATATTAAAAAAAATCTAATTTTGAAAGTGTAAAATTGTGATTTATTTTTTATAAATACCTACCTATAATTTATTTTCGCGTAGCTAATTGAAAACCTACATATTATAATATATAATGTGTAACTTATATACCTATAAAAATTCAAAAGCTCTTTGGTTTTAAACATGTGAAAAAAATATACATATATTTAAGGCAAATAAACATAATTAATAAAAAATTGATACATTGTTAAAACAATTAAAACAAAATATACGATACTACTCAATGGCTAAGTGGTTATAACACATTCGCTGCCCACCTGAAAATACGAAGCGCTAATCCTGTGCCCACCAAAAACGCTACACACACATAACAACCCAACAGGTGAGTCCAAATGCAAGATGTCGAAGTATCTGTCTCCCTATGCCCAAAACCCATCTGTTGGATCCACTTTTTTGCGCGAAATACGTGCAAAATAACTTAGTACAATTTACAAAACTATTGTATCCATTTTAACTAGTGTTTATTTAACTGTTTCATTTATCATAATATGTTTTAATAATGAAACTGTTATAGTAGAAAATTATTTACGTATAAATTCTTTTATTGTATTTTTTATATGTATATAATAAACAAGAATTACAAGAAAATGCTTATAATTAACCGATGAAAAAAAAAACAAAGGTAAATAATCAATCAATAAAATTATATAAAGTTAATAATAAGTTTTTTTATAATTCAACCGCGTAGGTAGTAGTTTACTTTTTACAAGTAAAAGTCCTTGCGGGGTTCTCCTTTAAATTAATTTATTGAATTTGTATTGTTATTAAATAATTAATGACATATTTTTATATTTAAAATAAAATTTAGAAGCGCCATTCTCATCGCGTATATGGTATTTACCTATGCATGATAGTTAATTATAATATGCCAAAACATTACAAAACAGTTAAAAATGTAAAACTATTATAAGCAGATTTAATAAAAGTCAATAGTTAAAAGTTATACTATTTCTTTATATCTACTTTAATATTTATCATAAATATTTATTCTGAACTACGTGTAAACAGAATAATATATTAAACTCATTGAAAAAATATATAAAAATAAATAAACAACAATGCTTATAGTGAATTTCCGGAACCCTATTGTGAAATGAATTTTGATTGAAAAAATTTGTACCCGACAGGTGGGTTGTGGGCACACGGATGAATTTCAAAAATATCAAACAGGTGGGTTGTGGGCACTGAATGTGTTAAATTATGATTATAGTATATACAGGTTTGTAGGTACAAAAGCTTTCAAGCAATATGTGCATATACATAAACGTATAGGTACCATATTATTATCAAACCCATTAACAAAACAACCCTTTGCTTTATTTTATGTATTTTTGTTAAAAAATGCATGTTTTTGTTATTTTGACACTGTATCACGGGTAATAAAAATCATAATGATCTAAACGTTAACACGTATTCAAAACCCTTTTATAGAGTAAAACGCATAATTTTAGTTGGAAAAAGCATTATCAAACGTAACACGGAAATATGAATATGATTTCACAATCATGCAATAATTCTACGAAAAAAGCATGCGGTCTATGGATGTAATGATTTTATTTTAATGTATTCAATTTTTGTGTGAACTAGTGATGAGTTAAAATTATTCGAAGGAATATTTTTTTTATAAAAATGTGTGCTTGCTTTATCACCGACAATATGGTCAATAGCAATAGTTTTCTCAATCGTGATTTCGAATCAAAAGATTCCTAATCTAAATTCAAATCTCGTGTTTCAAACTATTCCCTTTAATAAGCTATTCGAGTCTAGATCAATCGGTCACACTGCTAAGAGGGGAGTAGCGCTAATGTCTGTCGGACGCTAGTGTCGGGAGCGGGCCAGCGGCCGCTTCTCCCTCGAGTCTCACCTTTTTCCTGTTTACGTCGCTTGCGCTTATTGCATATCTTCACCGCACACACGGATAGTATAATGGCAACTATGAAAAACAATATGCCGCCCACCACACCCGCCGTGATGGCCTTGTGCTTGACCCGCGCCGGCACGGGGAACTTCACCTCCTCCGAGCTCTCATAGCTGGTCGCCGAGTTTGCCAACACGCGGAAATAATACGTTCGACCGCCTACTAAATTTTTCACTGAAATGTGACGAAGAAAAAATCGTTGTAGAATTAAATTATATGGTCACGTTCGGAAAAATATCTGATAGGTAGGTGTCACACTCCTGTAACGTTTTGAGAAATTGGCATGGATAAAAGAGCAAGATGTGTGCCATAAACACCAAATGTAAATTTTATTAAAATTTAATTCAGAAACTAATTAAAAAGTAATTTAATGCAACAGTTGGCTAGAAAAAGGTAATATAAGCTTTACGTAAATTATTACATTAAACAGATAGTCAACAGCTACTTAAAGAATTCGAACCTAAATAGCTGGTCTCCTCGGGTCGGATCTGGCCGCGGTTGAGCGTCTTCCACTGCGCGTCGGTGCGATACTTGATGGTGTAGTACTGCACGAGGTGCGCGCGCTCCAGCGGCGCCTGCCACGTGATGAGGAACCCGTTGTGCACCTCCGTCACCGTCAGGTTCCGCGGCGGTCCAGACTTCGGACCTGATGATAATGCGTATGGTTAAACTTTAAATTAATACTTTATTTATTTTTACTAGATGACCCAGCAGACTTCGTATTGCCTCAATCGATTTAGAAAACTTTTGTATGGGAAATAGAAAAAGGCTGTAATTACTCGATTTTTTCTCACCTTTTAAACCTGCCCTAGACCTCCACGAATATTTCAAGGCCAAGATAAGATAAATCTGTTCAGCCAGTCTCGAGTTTCAGCGAGACTAACGAACAGCACATTTAATAATATGTTTATTGCTTTAAAAATGTGTGAAATAGATGTGGATTTCTATTTCCGGCAATGGCCGAAAATAGAAATATGGCCTTTATTTTTTATTTAAATTATTGTTTGGATTTTGAAAAAAGATAGAGCGTTCAGTTCCACCTGATGACACACTGTCATGAACATCGAAAACTTTAGAGGACTTGTGTTCGTTGTCGGTCTTTATTGTCACGCGATTCACTTGACGATGGTATATGCTACAGGTACCTATCGTAGAAGCAATTGACATTTATATTACTACTTACTACTTACTTATACTTTAATACAATGGTAACTTTTATCCGTTTTATTACTTAAATTATTACGGGTATTGCTTACCTAATGTCACCGTAAAGAAAAATATCTAATAAGGTTCACACGTGTTAGTAGGTATTAGTTAATAACGGTAAGATAGGAAAGATGTGAAATAAAGCAAGCTAAGTGATATAGAGTTAGTAATAGTTAGTGAGTACCGGAGCCTTCAGGAGCATTCTGAAATATCTTTTCGTCGACCGGCCCGGCGACTGTGGGCGCCGCCTTCGGCTTTGCACCTACATCTATAAAATTGTATTAAATAAATACATAAATAATTTAATACACAGATAGATAGGTATAGCAATATTTAGAATTTTAATTGTAAATTGATAGTCACTACTTCCTTATGTACGGGTCCATTATATGAAAGATAGATTTTTCATTTGCATATTCAATTCCAATTCCGTGACAAAAGGAAATAAAAACTTTGTCTACTAATGCCGCCTTTGAACATATTGAATAAAACGTCTTTTATTTTTATTCATTTATTTCTCATAAATACATAACTACAATTAGATAGGTACATAAGAGTAAAATTCTACGACCTAATGTGTACGGTAAACCTTTATACATAAAGTTAAAACAAAAACGTTTTAAAGAAAACAAAATTAAAAAAAAATTGACGATAACAAAAATTATATAAAAATAAAAACATCAATTAAAAATTTACAATTCAATTCACATTTAAATGAATTGTGTGAAAGAAAAGTTAACTGATTTGATCGTTTAAAATTATTATAGTGAAGGTAAAATAATCCGATAAAAACTATAATTATAAAAATAGACCTTAATAAAATAAAGAAAATAACAGTAGTAAGGGAGCCCAAGAGGGGATTTTTGCAGTTACTCGAGCGCGTCAGAAAATCATATGGGGAGAAACCTTGCACCCTATAATGTACCCCTACCATAATATGAAAACTTAATATTGGGGGGTTTGCTTTAAGCTGTTCTATTAAGGAAATTCCTCCATATAATTGTCAGATTAAGGGCCAGGACGACAAAGACATCAAGATGAATCCTTTGAATCGAAATCTGACGCGCTGTTGTACTTTAAGGTATATCAAAGTGACGATTATTTTTGCATTTTCAAACATCAGCCATGACTTATGGTCGCATTCAAATCGTCATTATTTTGAGTAGGAGATATTAGATGGTTTACTTAATATCCCCTGTCAATATCTGACGCGCTCTAGTACCTATTTCCGTGTCGTTTCTTTTACATTTTCGAAACCCTGTACAAGCTCCCCCCACCGGTGAAATGTAAAACATCACATAAACATTTTTTATTTTTAGCATCTAATCTCCAAAATCCAATAGGTCCTCACGACGCTCTATTCACTACAAATTTAGCATACCTAGCTCCCCTACAGATCGTTTGATTGAAAAACTGCTAGTTTCCTACGTTTTCATTTGTTTCGATGAATAAATAAATCATCATATTGAACATCTTCGTCAAAATATACTTTTAAGGTTTGAGTCGTAGAACATAAACAACTATAGTAGCGGCACGCTATGATGGCCGTTTTAACGTTTACACGCTTGTGAAGTTTCGTATTAATTAATATTAAATTTGAAGGAGAAAGTTGCTATTCTTTATTATCAATAGTGACGTGAAGTTACTCATACAATTTATCGAATGTATTATTTAGGATACATAATTTATTTATTACATTGATTTCTAAACATTATATAGGGTCCCGAGAAAATATTTTTTTTTATTTTATAACATTATAATTATTATTGGTGTACTTATTTACTCCACAATTCAGTATTTGTTAGGTGAAATTCAAAAATGTAAAAAATGAAATATATATGTAATAGATAATATGATCCTCACATAGTATCGCTGGTTAGCACAACTACTATCTACCTATCTCTGAAAAACTAGCGACAATGCGTTTTTGGTTTCTCGTTGTAGTAATTTTTTTCTTGTGTGCATATAAATTATGTAAGTATCTAATTTTATTCTCATTCCCATATTCAGTTCAATCAAATATATTAAGTAAACATTTATATTTTAGTTTTATTAATATTTTTAATCAGGTACAACAAAAACGTAATAGTTACTTAAATAAATAAAGATAATATGATTATTAGTTTCGATAATAAATTTACATTTTCCATCACTTTTTTAATGTGTCAAAACGGCCATCATTTCTTGCCGCTAGAATAAACAATATAAAAGACTAAACAATTGGGGAAGTAGCTTTAAGATGTATGTTACCTATTTGAATATATCAGAAGAGATTAAAACTTAGTATAAGAAAAGAAGGTAAGATAGTGCCCACTTAAAAATAAATACCTAC
>DVXP01001778.1:0-14119 GCA_018235645.1 Junonia grisea | reverse complement strand
TTTAGGGTTCTGTAAGTAATATTTAAATTGGGTTACTTATAATTTTCATTGTGGATTATTTGGTGAAGATTTTAGTAAAATTGCCCATTCTACTCATGTTCCGAATATTTATGTTATAAATAAATTAACATAATTATATAATTATTTTTCTTAGGTAGAGATTTTTTTTTACAATATTTACCTTGTAATATGTAACAGACCTTTTTTGTAAATTTAATAGTTTTTGCGTATGAGTGATGATGAGGTAATAAAGTGGCGCTTTTTAATAGTTATAATTAGCTTAGCTTGGGTTATTCTTATTCTACATACTAGAAAGCGCTCTAGGCCCTGATTCTATTGGTGCCCCTAGCTTAGACAACCTCTATGTGACATATGCAAATAGAGCTAAAAAATAGGTCGACACCCTCCGTTCCCTGTCTTAAATACACTATTTTCGCTTAAAAAAGGTGGGCCGCCTCATTTGCCCAGAAAAGCTAATTTGACGCCCCTAAAAATCTGGCACCCGAGGCCCGGGCCTCACGGTCCTATGAGTAAATCTTATACCTGGCATAGGTGGAGAATTTTTCAAACTTTCCAAAATGCATAGATATGCAATAAGTATCTAGATAGATACTAGATCTGGACTGTATCTACCTACTTTTGTCTCTTTTCGTTTAAATCTACGGAAACGTATAACACTAATCGAACTTTATACGCTTCTAATCGTATAAATATAAAATCCTAACTCTTCGCATTCCAATTGAATGATGTCAGTACCTTCATTTGTTTGTTGCTTCCGTTACATCCGCAGAAGCACGTCAGAAGATATGAACGTAAAAATTAAAAGCGATTAATTTCTAATCGACATAAAAAAGAAGGTATTTATAAGTAGTAACATAGTAATTTATGATATGGTAGAGTTTGTTCAATTATGCAAGAGAAAGTGACTTAAAATCCGACATATCTTTTAAAAATTCTTTTGTCTGTATAATATTATAGTCATGTAGGTATTTAACTAATACTCGTATGTAATACTTAAAAGCTGTAGTTATTTATAATTTAGTCTTATAAGATTTAATTGATCCAATTGTCTTTTCTATTTTTAACTACATTTGTGTAAATATTATATTTTGAAGCCAGTTAGTTAGCGTAGTTTTTATTTACATGATAATTTTGATTATACATAAATTGCATTAATGTGACTTAGTAGAATGTGAAAAGTATTTTTTTTTGCGTAGGTGTTGTGCGAGAGAGAATTTTTGAAGGGTTGGTAAAATAATAGAAAGCCAACTAAGAGGAAGACTTCACGTTATCATATTATAACGCTTTAAGTTGTAGTATAATTAATAATAATTGTACGAGACGTCTAAATAAAACAGAGGATAAAAACGGGAAGCGTGTCGGTTGTGTGACCTACCGGTGTGGGGCATAAAGCAAGTGGGCATTGGTGTAGTGCTGATTTGCGGCGTGACTGTGTTTGACACCTTGCGCTGCGCGTATTGCGCGTCCTTGGGCTCCCAGAAGAACACGTAGTAGAGCGAGAGCATGATAGCGGCCAGCGACACGCAGAACACGTATATGATGACGGTCAGCACGCGCACGCTCTTCTTGTCGCGCTTCCGCTCGTACAGCGCGTCCAGCACCACCTCGTGGCCGGACGCCGTGCCCAGCCGCACGGAGCCGGCGCACGAGCGCATGCTGCCCGACGTGTACGACTTGCCGGACATCCTCTGCGACGCCCCCGTCTACAATGCACCGCGGCAACGGCACCGCCACGAAACCGGGTAAGTAGGACACACTTATCGATATGCCCCAGTTCGCCGATGCGCCGCGGCCGAGCCGTTTTGCCGGGTCACGCGGCCCGTGTCTGCAGCTTGACACCTTCTGATGCCGACTGCTGTTTCATTATTATGGCGCTCGCTCCGGACTTCATTTGTTTATCCTTTAATTTCACGCTTCGTAATATCTGAATCTATTCCAGTTACTGACGTAGTCGCCCGAACGCGATTCGTTTGTCACGAGCCTCCGTGTGTGAGCACACGCATGTTTTATAGTAAAAAGCCTCTTTTCACAAGAAGTACGCGATTTAACGATAAGCAAATAAAATTCACGCTCGTTTGATCGTTTGGAGATTGGAATTGGAGCACACATAAACACGAGTTGACCGACGGCAGTAAACGTTTCAGGTGGCAGATGTTATTTATGTCAAGTGATGATCGAGTGTAACGATAGGCAAACGAAGTTAATTTGTTCGAGGCTAGCGCGGTGTGACAAGACGTGACAGCGGAGGCGCGACGAGGCGTCGTCGCAGCGCGCAAGTTGCGGTGGGCGGCGGTGGCCGGCGGGCGGACGATATGTCTACGCCACGTGCGGCGCGCGACGCCTGTCTCCGCAGCGAGCACAATTGATCAATAAATTCGCCGCTCTTATTACAATGCTGCGAAAATGATTGCCAAATAATCTTTTAATCCCAAGTAACTTCCCTTAAGTTGTGGCTATAACTTTCCGCTGTACGTTGATATGAAGTTAATAGTAAAGCAGAAAAACATTTTATTTCCTGGGATAACTTTTATACCTATATCGACTTAAATTTTAAGTAACAATAAGTAAAAATTAATAACAAATTTGCATTAAATTATTTTCAGTAACATAATGTCTAACTTTTTAGTGCATTGCAGTCGATAGATATGTATGTACCTACTCTATTGTTTTAAAATTTACCACAAGCATAATTAGTAAATAGTGTGATTAGCTTAGTAATAGACCCTCTATAACCTACTTTTGCCAAGACCATATGTATCTTGCTGAAACTGCATAAATCGATAATAAAAAAAAAATTCTCATATAATAAAGATAATATGTTATACCAACCTATTCCTGTTTTATGATAATCTCAATCGTATTGTAGAAAGTGTAAAAATATCTAAATTATAAAAACAAATAATAATATCTGGCCAAGCTTCAGTTATAGAATCATTCGTACGCAAGTTTGAATTATGCAAAGCATAATTATCCGTTTTTTATTTGCATATATTTTATGTGGAGAAACGATCATGCTATAAGTTTTGATGCATACAATTTTAAAACCTCTATTTATTAATAAAAATGCAAATAAGCAAAAGCTCTTAAAGACAGCTCTTTTGTCATATTAATTAAGTTTCGATACTAATTTGAATGTAGAATGGCTGCAACGCTGCGCGAAGTCAAGTAGGATACAACGCTGAAAGTATGTCGATTGGCTTTCGAATACTATAGCTGAAAAATTATGTTGAAGAAAGGAAAAATCACTTTTAATAATTGTCTAAGCGCTTAAAGGTAACATTTTGATAAATTTTAAAACTTTTGGCACAAATAATATATATATAATAAAAATAAATATATATAATAAAAAATATGTGTGTTTGGTCCAGCACTACTAAGTAGCAACTAGCACGGAAGTACTGGAATATCAATTTGTACCCATATACTTTTTGTTTATACTAAATCTGTATAGGTAATATGTATCTATATGATGTAAGTATATCTGTTTATTTATTTATTCCGGATAATCTCTGGAAAGATCGGACCAATTATGACGGGACTTACACTGGCAGACAACCAATGTCCTGTAAAGTTAAATATATTGCCTACTGTTATTTCAAAAACGGGATTTGAGTTCGACGAGAAATATTAAAACTCGTCAAGTTGGCAAGCGTGGTCAAACTCGTGGGTAGCAGCTATTTTTATAATAAAAATAATTCAAATACCAACATTTCTGATAAAAGACCAAAAACAAATAAGCTTTTAGTTACAATGCAATAAAACATCGATAGAGTTGATTCACTAATTCTGGCTGAATGTTTAGTCAGACAGAACTAAATAAACTAATCGATGTTCGACACAATTGGGTTACAACACTAATTAGATTAAAGGGAAACCCCTCATTCCGAAACTAATACCGCGCCTCGTACACATTGGGAGTAACGAATTACCAAAACAAATGGTATGCAAACACGAGCTTATCGTACTAACAGAGATAACTTTAGGTAAATACGGATTATTGCAATTGATACAAATATATCGATACGGTATGCAAATTATTAAAATGAAATACCAAGCCAATATCAGTAAGTTCAGGTTGTTTTAAACAAATTGCCCCTTGAGGATTCACTCACGGCAGAAATACTCGCGCATACATACATATCTTCTACCTTGCATTTTTTTCCCGGACTTAGCCAGGTTCTACTTTATTCTCGCAGATACTCGCGCATACATATGTTTATTAGTATTGTTGAATTTAAAAGAGTAGGTATTATCGACCAATCGACCATGAAAGCTTTTAGTCCTAGCTTTAACTTTCTTTCTTATAATTTTAATTTGACAGCTTGACAACCGATAGCATTATTAAAAAGGTGTACCTAGTAATGTCGTCGTGTGAGTAAGTTTTTTAAAAGCCAGTTAAGTCATCTTCCTAGCATTTTTCCCGGACTTCAACCAGGGTCTCCTTTAAGCATGATTCACGCTACATTGTGACATGACCGGGCCCGGGCTACAAGCCAATGTTTGTGAGAACAACCGGGACTGACGGCTTTACGTGCTCTTTAAGGCACGGTGGGGAGATCCACATGAACAAACACCCAGACCTAGCAACAAATATTTGAATATATACAAACATCCAGCGTTAAAGGCACTTTTAGTAGGTTTTTCACCAGAACAGTCACGCTACACCAGAGTGGCTAAATTTTCATATAAAGTGTTAAAAGAAAATTATATTATATAAAAATAATTAATAGGTTTGTGTTTGTGAAGTATCCTACGTATATATTTGCCAAATTTCATATTTATTTGTTAGCAACATTTTCGCAAAAGTGCATGTGAAGTTTTCCCTTCACAAATTGAAATATAACAAGATGAGCTATAGCGTGCCATAATACAGCCTATAAAATAATTGTCTCAATAAACTGTCTTATGCAAGAAGAATTTTAAAAAAGATCTGACAGCAGATCGATAATTATTTAAGAGACCCTTTATACAGGGTCAATGCGGACCATGAGTAACGTATTTTATGAAAGCGGCAACGGTGGATATTTTTTCATTCATGTTTCTAGTAGTTAGGTGCATTCGTTGTTAGAAAATATACGTCATATGAAAACTGAGCTGAAACTTAAAAACTGTCTAGAGGCTAAACTACTGACTCGATTAAGATGATTTTTTGTGTATGGCCTGGAAATCGTATTTCATTCAAACAGTTTCAATTAAAACACATAACATGTATTGACCCTGTATACTTTAGAGTTGAGGAACAAACATTTTTAAAGTCTTTACGGCTTAGAAATATAAAAACGACAAGAAACCGTCCCTATCAGTATCCTGGATCCACCGCAGATTACCATGCAAAGAAAACAGACCTTTATAAATGACCAATACATAATATTACCTCGAAATGAGAATGCTTCATCATTACATAAGTGAAGCCTTTTATAAGCTGACTGTCCTTTATATAAATAGTAACAAAAAGAAATCTAATTATGGTTACTTTTTTCATCTTCTTAGCATTTTCCTGGACTTTATACCGGGGTCTGCTTTATTTTAGCCTAGGTTACTGATTTTTAAGCAAGCTATTGCTGCCTGACCTCCGCAACCCAAAAGGGCAAGCCAAAAACCATTTAAAGTAGAATATTTCCCTACTATGAGTAATGATCGTTATTAGGTGATTGTGATAACAACCGGAATTGAATGCTTTACGTCCTCCTCAAGGCACTGTAAGGAGACCCACAAGGACAAACACCAGACCCAGACATAGGAATAAATGCTTGAAAGCTTGAAATGGCTTTTAAGCCATAAGACCGCCTTTTGCTTCACCGCTGTATTTAGTTGTAAATAATGTATTATTCTGTAGGTATATATATTTTTTGTAGGTGTGCAATAAAGTGTTAAATAAATAAATATATTAGAGAGATCGTCAATTATGGAAAAAAGATAGTCATAAAATTATGATTTCTTTCTTTACAGTTCTTAAAACTAAAACAACTGATATACCTAATTTTACATCTTAAACGACTAAAAAGAAGAAAAAAATAAAAAATACCATTCAATTAAAAGACCCAATTTGGTAAGCTGTTTACAACTAAATAGGGAGATGGACCAAATAGAACAATTAAAAATTAGAAAATTTAACGTTCATGATGAGTGTATTAGGTACCCAGCGTAGCTTAAGTAGAGCAGGGGCTAGACTAGCTTGCCCTATCTGGAAAATAAATACGGTAGAACGCCGATTATCCGAACGCCAAATATCCGAATCGCCAATTGTCCGAATCGGTCCTAGAGTAATTAATTTTTTTTGTTTCTCAGTGCCTTTGTTAGTGTTGTGATATTCTTATTAAAGCCTGATGAGACTGCAACTTACTCTGTAGAGCTATTCCGACCAAAAATCGAGACTCACTCAAGTGAATTTAGTCCTTTCGCTCATTCGGTCTGTCAAATTTGAATTGTTAAGAACTTGCTACAGAATATCGAATGCATATATTTTACGTAAAAAATGACAAATACTTTAATACGACTCGATGCCGTATTATATCGCGTGGCGCTACATGTACAATCGTGTGAGTGAAGTGTACAAAATCGCTTGAGTGAGTCTCGATTTTTGGTCGAAATAGCCCTACTGATCGAGATGTTCAAGTGAGTGTTATTGTAGAACTATGTTTGTTGAACTAAAAAAAGTTAATTCTATGTGTGACAGTTTGTTTTTCTTCATTACTAGTACATGTTTGATTATCCGAATATTTGACTATCCGAATGGACCCCGGTCCCAATTAATTCGGATTATCGGCGTTCTAGTGTATTGTACTTCATAAAGTATTTTTTTATTCTATGACTTTTGATTTATCTAAAAATCTACGTACGAGAGCGAAGTTACATTTTAATCCAAGTACATTAAGCCGAAACAAGAGCCGAAGGATTATAATCAAAATTTTTAGTAAAATAAGATACTGACAGCCTGTAAATGACCCACCACTGGGCAAAGGCCTCCTCTCCTATAAAGCTACCACGCTGCTCTACAACGGGTTAGCAGATACAGTTGGTTGGCGGGTATTTTAGTGCCTACATCATTTCTTACAACATATAAAAACTTTAATGATAATATACTATACATGAGCTAATTGAGTACCTAAATAATTAAATATCTTTATGCATTTGCTATAAGTACTTAAAATATTTTTAAATTATCATTCAGAAGAAATCTCCGTAATATATGTAAGTTAATGTAAGTAAAGTAGGTGTTATTGGAAGAATTTGTTTATTTCTTTTCTCGCAATTTTTAGGGTTCCGTAGTCAAAACGGAACCCTTATAGTTTCGCCGTCTGTCTGTCTGTCTGTCTGTCCGCGGCTTTGCTCCGAGTCCCTTAACACCTGAAAGCTTAGGTTCGGTATGAGTGTACATATGTATTACGCCGAGAAAGTCGTACAATAAAATCTTTAAAAATTTTTTTTTTTCGGGATGTGTAGGGAAGACATGTGTAAAGTGAGACCAACAATTTTTTTTCTCATTTATCCCATGTTGTGGGGTATCGTTGGATAGGTCTTTTGAAAACACTATAGGTGTGGGAAAACCGTTTTTAACCTAAACCGTTTTTAGACTAAAGTGTCCCCCCACCCTCTACCCACTAAACTGTTGCTTCTAAGAATATGAAAAAAAAAACATGATATTAGTACATATAGTGAATTTAAAAGGAATCGAGTTTATAGTTATAGCTGATTAAAGTAAAAAGAAATATTTCACACAAATTTCATTGAAAATTGTTAATATAAACATGTTAGTTGTTAAAAAAACAAGTTAATTTTAAAGGTTATACATGTTAATGAATGTTTACATATTATGATGGAAACTACGGAACCCTTCATACGCACTTTGCCAATTGTTTAGTAAAGTTTTATTTGGTATTATTTTATTCCCAACCAACAATTAAAAATATTTCACTTCTCCGATAAATCTACAACAATATTTTACAACTAAGAAATACTGCTCTGATCAAAACAATAAAATAATATTACAGAACAAGCTTTTGTCTAAACACTCTAAAAGAGGGAAATAAAGTAAAAGTCGGCTTTTAGTATAATTTATACTACGAGTAGATAGGTATGTATATAAATGCTTGTCGAAAAATTGGCCAAGACAAGTTAATAGATCGGAATTAATTTTTCGAAGAGATACCTACAGAGAAAAAATAGAGACATAAGTTAAAGACACCTAATTCCACGCTAAAAGAACTTCAGATTTTAGACTCTCAGGTATTTACATTAAAGTCATAAATAACACGATTTTTTCAGTAATCCCAGATTTATACGTTTGTAAGCTTTAAAAAGATTAAGTTAGCTCAGCTGCTCGCTCGCCTAATAAGCTTAATTCGTCATAAATCTGTAAACATGATTTTCATCAAAAATATTATCCACATAGACATTTTGTCGACTTATTAGTTATCCGCCTCCATAATTATGTAGCGTTGAATACCTTAAATATAATGTCGTAATAAAAAAATGTCTGAAATATTTTAGTTAAAATACGTCTTTATTAAATACCTTGTAATTTTATTATATAAATAATACAAAATTAATTATAGATACATTTTTTACGAAGTTCCCTAATGTGGCTTGAGGTATAAATGTAGGTACTATAGTAGAATATGTAGAGTAAGAAAAATTACCGTTATTTTAGTAATAAGCCTGTACTAATATACCACCCTAATCGTATAGTTACAGTACTTGCAAAATAAAAAACAAGTAGAAGAAAATAAAAGATCAAAAAAATTTCATAAAAATGAAGGAAATGAAGGATTTTAGATCTCAACAGCTTACAATTCCAAACCAAGAAACATTTTAGAACTTATTTATGTATTTTTAGGCTATAAAATGTTCAGTCAATACTAGTATTTACTCATTATTTACTCATTATTCTTAATTCAGCGTTTGGTTTTATCAAAAAGCCACTATAAGCCTATTATGTAGGTCCTTTTTCAAAAGCACGTTAAAAATTAAAAAAAAAATGGTTTTTCAAAAAGAGTGATGACTAATTCTTATACTTAGGTAATGTATTCAAGCTTTTAAGAGAATTTTTAGATTCACAATCATTGGTTTCTGAAATATCTTTATTCAAAGAAAATAATATCAATTTCTATTCCAAGTCCGATATCTCAGCGAAGAGTCAAGCAGGATAAACAGCTTATTCAATCTGTATAGTTGTATAGTAAAAAAATAATTTCCAAGTGGGGCAAAATGGAAAATTAATAAAATAAATTCAGACTTTTTTCAGGCTATTCATCAGGACTGAGCGAGATCTAATACTAACAAATTGTATTGGTATTTTCAATCTTGAGATTGAATTACATCCTGAGTGAACCTATATTCAAGTTAAAGTTCTTTAACTTGGCACCCATTATATATCGATCCATTTGTCGGTGAAGTTCTGAATGAGACGTACTTATTATTCCATATTGAATTTCGCATTTTACATGGTTTAAAGGAAAAACTTCAGCAAGATCGTTAGCTTTAAAAATGTTACGCCTAACAAGTGTAAATTTGAAAAAAATATTAAACCCCCGACATCGTATTCAATATGACATGAGGAACCGATACGAGGACCTTAAATTCTTTATCTAATATACAAATTACGCTCAACAAGCCCTTTCATTTGATACCCCATTTCATTTGATGCCACAGACAAACAGACAGACAAACACGTCAAACTTATAAAAATTGTTGTTTTTTGTGATGTACAAGTCATCACCTTTCATTTGATACCCCACTTGAGCATATTTGCAGACATTCGGTTTTTCTTCCCCACTTTAACAGCCCATAACTTTTAAACGGCTCAATCGATTTTCATCAAACATGTCTAAGAACACTCGCCCGTAAAACACCTATAATGCAAAAAAAAACTAAATTGAAATCGGTTCATTCGTTTGGGAGCTATGATGCCACAGACAGACAGACAGACACACAGACAGACAGACAGACACGTCAAACTTATAACACCCCTCTTTTTCTGTCGGGGGTCAAAAACCCGAGATAAATGAGTAAGAGACGTTAAAGCCTACACATATTGATTTATAATATTCTACAACAGTATCGAAAGAAAAAGAATTAATTAAATATGTTTCAATAAAAATCGTTTCTATTTGACCTTTGAGAATTACAAGTAAATTAATTTTATTTACATCTCAAAGGACGCCTTTTATACTTTTCAATTAGAATAAAAAGTCTGAAGGTGAGTGGATGAATTTATATGAAAATTGTTGATGTATAAAAACTCGATTTTCGGCTCTAATTAATATGGAATAATCTCGATGTCTGGACTCAGACACAATAATGAACTGATTCAAATACGAGTATATCGATTTATAGTTACTATGTCATCTTTATTAGCTTTCAATTTGGTTTATAATAATGTGAAATTATTGTCAAAGAAACAGAAATTAAAAAATCAAGTTCGAAACAAATTAATACTTTTTGAAAAGGTACCTTTCCTTGAAATTGCATGCCGGTCGCTTAGACCGTCTATCATCATCAGATCAAGAATTTCGACACAGCGTGTGGAGCGGCCCATAGCTCAATTGGCTAGAGCACCTGCCCCGGCAAGGCAGAAGGTGCGGATTCGAATCCCGCTGTGCCGCGAATTTTTGATTTGATGTTTAAGTTTAAAGGTACCTTTGTCGATCAAATTCTTAGAAAAAAAATATTTAAATGCATATTTTTCCGAATCCCTTAGAGTACCTACTTTGAAATTATTACAATAATCCTCTTTATTATAAATATCTTTAAAAAATTAATATAAAATATACCAACCACAAGTTTAAGTGTAACAAGTCGGCAGTAAAACATCACTTCGAGAGCTTATAGCAATAATACTCTTTTATGGAAGTGAGTTAATGCAAGTTGCGAGCGCGGACACGGTCTTCACTTTTAGTAATTTTAATTAAAGGATGAAATAATAAAAAGGGTCAGAGTTATAAAAGGGCCTCGTAAACCCGGTTTAGTACGAGGTGTATTTAGGATACTTAGTCATCTACTACCATATTACAAGCGGTTTATGAAACCTCAGGGGTATTGTGATTTAATAACATGCATATGATGATATATTATCGCAAAATATGTAGGTATAGTGTATACTTTATGATCGAAATTGGCGCAGAGTTACATAATATGCACATATTTTTCTTTTTTGATTAAATATAGTCGTGTTTTGTGTCGCGCTTTGAATGGTGACTTTGAATATTTCATTAATAGACCGATTGTTTTAAATCTAAAAGATTTGTTGTTAATTGAATTTGAATAAATCGATTTTAGTAAAATAATTATTGTTTGCTTGTAAATAGTAAATAATGCTTAAAATTGTAATTTTGTGTCATTTGAAATTAGTGTATAAAGTACTTAATGTGTAATTAATGTGTAAATTAGAAAAAATATCTGCCGTCACAAAATCTCTGAAATCGTAGAGATTTCAAAATTGGCAGGATCATTTTATCATCATTACTAAACGGACGTAGAAAAATTAGGAGTGTAGAGATACACTACATATTGTACATATATAAACTGTACTGTGCTGTACTGTACTGTACTGATTAAATTTGCTTTATACAGATTTTACAAAGCACGTTTACTCAGTAGTGAAAGTGTACGTAATTTAATATAGACACATCTTGCATCACTCAACGCCGCTGTATTTTGGTTCAGAACGCGAAACGCCGCTCGTAAAATACCAAATAAAGCATCCCTTCGTAAATTTTCAGCGGAACTTGTTTACGCGATCGTTTCGCCCGTGTTAGTTAATTTGTTTCTTTTACGGACATTGATCTTCCAGCGAATATTGTGAGCCGACTGGAAAATTAATAGTTAAAAAGATTATTGAATTCCTACGTAGTAAAATAACAGCCTTTTTTGTGTTGATGCAGGGTAAATCTTCATATATACCCGACTCCTGGGGGGGATGGGTTATGTGAGATTGCACTCACTAAAACCACCTGCGATGGCCGCCACAGCACGGAAAACGGAGAGGCTACGGGATCGCTTTCGCAGCACGTCCGCGGCCTCTCCCGTGCGTTGCTCCGCTCTTGGCTTGCGGAGCCCTTCTCAGGAGGGCGAAGAATCGTCTCGCCCTCCCCAAACCCCTCGCTAGTGCGTACACCGGCAGTCCAGGGCCATACCGGACTGCAGTCCTCCTCTCGGCCGTATGAAAACGGATGCGTGAGACCCCCATCTCACGCACCCACGACCGGAAAGAGACACAGCTAGCACGCGACCTGCGCATGACTGCAGTTTCGGGGGGCAGTTAAGTGTGAAGCGTTATTTATTTATTTAAAAAAATATTAAGGTAAACATGTTAGTAGTTACGAAATAACTTAGTTTTAAAGGTAAGTTCAATAGGTGATGGAAACTACGGAACCCTTCATGTGCGTGGTGTGTCGACGCACTTGGCCAATTATTATTTATTATTGCTAGTAAACCCGACAGGCCCTGACCAGTCCTGTTATTATTATGTTGTTTCGAGGGGTAAAAAGAAAAATCACCATTTCTGTGAGAGTTCAGGATATTTTTACCGTCTACTCGCGTATACGTTTATTTTTTTAACTACTGAACGATAAACGGATTCTCATAAGATTTTGCAGTTGTAAAGTTAGGATCCCCGATTAAATAACAAAATATTTTTACCTGAAAAAGAGATATTGACGAGAGATCAACGTTTTCTTATACGGAGCTATAGAAACGATATGTATTTCTAATATATCTTTCTATTTTCAAGCCTGATAAATGCTCGACATATTAGTACAGAAAGTATAGTGCCAATCCACAAATATCTATTACTTTTGAGTCTTCAATGTCAACCGATCCGCTATGGACCCACTTCCCCGAACTTCCCCAAAGTTGATTCAGGCGGAGGCAAATAATAATATACGTATGTATGCCATAATTAGCAACGTACTAATTCAAATTTTTAGAGTTCAACAGAGATAGACTTGATGATCTTAATATAACCCCGTTATCAATTATATAATTCGATTTCCTTGTCCGTATTATATTTCAATCGGTTTCATTAATAATTTTACATTATTAAGATAAAGTTTTATTAACTAAATTAAAATGACTCTTTTTGCCATGATTCGCCAAAATTTTATCTGGCTTTAGGTCTAGATGTTCTTATACAAATAAAAAACAAATGGCTTTTTCATTTTTTATCTCATAGGAAATGGAATTTATTATATTCTCAATCTCGAATCTCTATGTCTTATGTTCAGTTCACATTTCGAAATAATTGCATCGAAAATTATATTCTAACTGTGAATTTAACTTTCATATGTAACATGAATTTCGTGTGGACGTCAAGTTTCACAATTATTAATGAAAATAAATTGATACATCGACTTGACAATATAAATAAGGCACAGTTCCAATGTTATCGCGATGAACCGTGGTAAGGGAACATTCCCATTCTACGTGACCAATTGAGGGGAGGGGGAAGGGAAGCTTTAAAGTACTACGCTGGGTCAATAGGGGGTTATTTAATTTTTTTTCCAAAAAGTCGTTGATTTGGTCGTCACTTAAAAAACACCGTCGTTGTGTCAAATTTAGATTCGAAACCTAAAACAATGTCGCTAAAATTTATATTACACCACATAGGTAACTGCTTTGGGGCGAGGAGGTCGTACACTCTAAGAAAGTATGTCCCGTAGTATGAGTATGTACCCTAAGCTTTTGTATAATTATGTATAGACTATAAGTGATTCTTATGAATACATAATAACCTTAATAAACCTCCTTTAATGGCAGTAGACATTTAAGTAACTTTACGACATAATTTATTGTTAAAATAAGAAACGTTCCAACGAAAGCCAATTTAATTAATTTCAAAATCCATTATCAAGATTGTTATCAAATGTTTCAATTATGAAAATTAATTTAATCGTCAACCATTAGCTTTAACCGTTTTGAGGAATGGGAATTTGATTCGTCTACAATTTTCTTAATTTTGTTTTTGTATATTATATTTACATATAGTTTTATACCTTCATGAGCTCTAAACTGATTTCAATGTTTATTTTTTTGTTTGATAGTATATACCTAGTAATATGCCTTCAAGCTGATCCCGCTTGAATTTTTTCATCATCAGTTT
>DVXP01001777.1:0-14123 GCA_018235645.1 Junonia grisea | reverse complement strand
TGGTGGATTAAGCTCCATAACCTTCTCCCTAATAGGAGAAGAGGCCTATGCCCAGCAGTGGGATATGTGCAGGCTGTCTTACGTGTGTACATAAAAAACGTAACAATTTTAAAATTTTTGTTCTCTCTTTCCATTTGTGTTCATTAGTTTGCGGAACGGCTTGACCAATTTTAAGAGGACTTTCACTTCCACATAGCTGATAATATAGGAAGCTATTAAATTAAAGTAGTAAAATAAAAAATAAAACTCGTATAATTGACAATCGGTAATGAAGCCGCGGGCAGTTTAACAGTCGAGTTTCTTGCCTTCTCTTCTCGGCTAGGATCTACCTTCCGAACCGGCGGTAGATTAAAAAAAAATTAAACTGATGTTTCAAAAGAGGTCCCAAAGCCAACTTGAATCAAGAATATTTTGAATTTGAATTTGAATTTTCTGTTTCGCTCATATAATTCAAAGCTTTTTGTCATAAAGCATTTATCCTACTTCAATAAACGGGTTATATAAAGTAAAAAAATGTAATCGGTTATCTAATTAGTATCCACTCGTATTAGTTAACTCCCTCTACACTTACTTTTACGTTCTTACAATATTAGAATAAATAATTTAAATAAATTAAATTATAATGTCATTTATTTATGTTATGAAAATATTAAACTAAACAGCCTTAACGCACACTGCGTGCGTGTGCAGGACAAAAAATATATGCCTTCTACAAAATCTAAATTATGAAATATGAAAATATACATCGTCTCTAAATATAAAATTAGTAATAGAACGCATTTAATTATGAAATGGCAAAAACGTTAAAAACACCGTTAATGTTATTTATATATAAATCATTACATTAATTTATTAATTAAATTTATTTACTTTTATTTATATATATATTAAAAACCTATGAATACTATTCCTCACAAAAACTTCACACAATTCAACCTCCTCAAAAAAAAAAGAAGATTCGAATATAGAACGCCAAACGTCAGAAGAAGAAAAAGACGCAATATAATAAAAATAAAGACGTGATATAAAAAATAGTAATAAATTATTACAAACTAGTGAATTAAAATAGTGATAAGTGCTTTAAAAAATACGCGTAGTGTTATTGTGTGTTGTGAGGACTATATATTGTGCAAGAACTAAGGTATTGTGCGCTTTTTATGTTCTACGCTCCAGCAACGATGAACTCAAAACTAGACAATGAAACATTTGTTAATATATCTCTTTTATTGGTAAAAAATAAAAATATATTTCTTATACTTATTTCGAATTGAAAACATAACAAAGAAAATTCCAATTTGATTTATGTACATTCGCGAAAACACGCAATTCAGTCAAAATCAGGCCATGTTCATTGTTCAACTACTTTCATGCAAAATTTCATTGAACATGAAAAAGAAATTGTGTCAATTCAACTATATTTCATTATTTTACTTAAAAATATTTCAACTTTAAATAGATAGCATTTTCAATTGAAATTCCAAGTATTCCGTCTTATCTTTCAGCATTGAATATCACCGACGCGACTTGAAATTAAAATATTTACTAAAAGACTAACTCCTGAAACGTAAACGTGTCAAAGTAGTGAGCATTGTAAAGGGAAAGTGATTTATTGAAATAACTTTATTTTTATTTAATTTCTAATGTCTATTCATATTTATTGTATGTTTTTCAACAATGTTAATCATCATTGGTACTTTATCAAACTTTTTGTTAGCCCATAGCACCGCTCGCGTAACCTATGCCCCTTAATGAAATTAGGTATATCTAACTTCTTATAAAATTCATCGTCATTAGCCTAGGCGGAAAAACAAACCGGAGTCACTCTTCTATTTTTTAATAGATAAGTATATACATGTTAACTCATCTTCTATATCTACTCTTAAATGTTATAAATTTTTAAAGCCATTACGAAATTCATTTTTTTTTCATTATAGTTCGAAATTTAAAATATCGCTCGTTTTTTTTTAATAATCTACAAAAAGACAATAGCAATCTTTCAAGAATATAGGTCGGTCAACGCTGCCGTGCCGCGGAGACGTTTGCGTGCAGTTTGTGCCAACGTTTCCACGAAAACCCATCGCAGTTGCATGATGGATCGGTTCGATTCCAACATATTACACAACCAAGGCTCTTGCTTCCATAACTTTAATGTCTGATATATAAAATTAATATACTCTAAAGAACAATAGGTGTACAAAACCATTGAATGAAGGTAGGATGGAGCTCGCAAGTCAACACAGGTAGCGTCCCACACCAGTGATTTAGCACTATACTCGTATATACCTACTATAGACAATTAGGCACCATATGTAATTCATAATTGGACTATTCAAAATATAGGACTCAAGACTCAAATCCTGGGAACGATGTAGACTCAATATTTTTTTTAATTATTTAACGATTAACGTACATATTATCTTGGAGTGTATGTTTTAAAATTTGAACTCTTTAAATAATCGAAATCAATTTTATACACCATATAAATAACAAAATACCACTTTACACAATCATTATAGTATTTATTTGGTAAAACAAATTTGCATAATGTTAGGAAAAGTTATTTTGAAGCACACAACATTGGTTGCTCCCAATAAAGCTATCACTGATAAATGTGACTTTGCATATATCACTTGAAGAACCCTTATCAACATCAACAGGTACACAATATCGCATCGCAATATCGTCAGACCCACATAATAACCGAACCATTCGCTCATAAAATATCGATAAAGCACAATACAAGCCAACGTCACAGTTTATACGATTTATAGCAATCCTTTTTACCGCAATATTTAAAAATATACACATATTGCAGCATGGAAACGAAGTGAAATATGTGTGGTATCCTTACCCGAAATTGTGATTGGGGCTTAGGGAACGATAACTCCTTTATATGGTACAATTTTTGTGGGGTTATCACTGTTTAAAAATGTACCATTAATGTTGAGTTATATTTAAGACATTCTATGTTCATATTTGAATTTTTTTAATAATATACACCTGAGGCCCTGATCCTGCTAATATACTTACGGTTAGTAGTTCGAAAAGATAAGTCTAATATTATATGCAATACACAATTGAAATGAAGCAGTTTTTATATCGTTATTCAATTATTCATAAATATGTAAATGTCATTATGATAAAGTACGAAGAGCGAATATGTTTATAACTAATTTAACTAAAAATTTTCTAACATTTATAACAGCTCCGATTTCCAAACTAAAATAAAAACTAAAATCATAACAAAACTGGAATTTATTTTTGAGCAAACCCTCAACGGAGCAACGTGATGGATTAACTTCCTTATCTTGCAGGAATAAAAAAACAGACTTAAACCAGACATGAACACTTAACAGGATGTTATGTACTTAAAGAAAAGTATTTAAAGAAAAGTATAAATAACAAGAAACTTTCGAAAAACAAACCATGAATATTCAAAGGCACTTACTTAATCTCACTGTGACCATGGCTGTGCCTATCTTTATGGTGTTAGGGTGCATCTTAATAACGAAACGAATTACATATACATGTGCTCACAGCCTAAATTTTCACAAAGGGCATAATGCCTTAGATCCTGGATTATCGTTTATCTTAGAAAGCCAGTCCCTATAAGCCAAGGTAAGCACATAGACAGAAAGTTGCATACTAACTTAGAGTAAGTTACTAAACATCTTCATACGATCAATTAAAGAGAGTTTTGTTTTGGTAATTGGTAAATCTTATAATAATAAAGTAGAAAGTATCACGCTGTCACATAGTTCGACGTTAAGTACCGTCTTTTGTACGTTTTATGATATGGTGCAACCGACACGTTTCTATCACCACAAACTTCGCCATATATCATTCACACTATTTTGAGGCCTGGTTTATTCACAACCTTTTTTCTATAATGATCTTCCTTGTGAAGCAGGTGAGAGGTTCTATTAAAGCACTGAGTATATAGTTTTTTAAAAGCCCCTTCTTCCACGCCTACCTTACGCCTATTACGGCCTATTTCTCTTTATCTCGTACCCTATTTCGTAGTCAGCAATAGATTAGTCACTCCTTTAATGGTACATATGTTCTTGGCCGGAGGAAATCACTAAACACTCAATAATATATTGTGTAGTAGATTACACATAAAATAGAGAAACAAACGACCAGAAATCAAAATAACATAGCATCTCTTAGCTGGACGATACCAAGGAACAGCCACTGTCATGCAAATTTAACGGTCTTCGGAACTAATTACTTCCCTTATACACTGAGATAAAGCCTTTATGTTTGTACAGTTTTCAAACATTCTAGACAAGAGTTAGACGTTGAGTTTATTCAAGGTGTAAGTTTCGACGGCGTACGTAATAGGAAAGTTTGTTTAAGAGCTGCGGGAGATTATTATTGAGTGGTAAAGCATGTAAACTTCTATCCCTGTTGTTTACTTTATGATCTCAAGCTTACTTCAACAATTTTGAGATAATATTTTCTTGATGCAGGAGTAATTTGTGAATGGTGAACAGAGATTCACTTTTGTAATGTATCATCGTTTTATACATACCTTTATTTTTTGATTAGTGGGCAAATTAGCGGATAAGCTACTTGATGTTAAGGAGCTACTGTTACCTATGGACATATGAAACACGAAATACGTTACGGTACGTTGCCAGCATGAAAAAGGAACGCTGGAAAATCAACACAGCTTTCAAGTTTGCGGCACCAAAAGAGTCACGATGGAAGGGATAGGAGAAAGAAATGGTTTCAAAAAATATTTATTTGAAAATAAAAAAAAATCTTTTCCGTAAGATAGATATCTTGTTGAAAAAAGTTATAGGCTATAGAACCTCGTGTAGCAAAAAGTTAGTTATAGGAAGAGAACCGTTTTTCTGAAAAGTTAAACCTCAAGGGTGAAACCTCAAGGAAAATAAAACAGAAAAAGCTGGTATCAAAAACAACCTAAAAATATTACCTATAATGTAATTCTTAGGAGTTGTTCTAATTCTATCTAAATATCTGACATTTTAATCTAAAATCAAAGCATAAGTCAGTAGCTTATCATTTAAAAGTAAGTTAGTAGTTAATCAAATGAACTATTGAAAAAAAGTATTTCTAGCGATTTTCAGCGAAACCGCTCGACAATAACGACGCGCACGGAGTCATCATTTATTACGCTCCACAGTTTAAACAAAAAAAATGCCACAGATAACTTTCATATTTTTCAACGGGCGCAAATGGGTCACCACTCGGGGCTTCGGGGCTGGGAGCAAGCCATTGTTGCGATATTCACAACAATAGGCGAATGGGGCCAGTTGTCAGCTAAAGCTTTGTCCAATACCTACTCGATACGCGGATCTAAGGTTTCCTGCATTCAGATTTTGAAAAGAAAATAGTACGATGCTATCCATGAATATTTATATTTAGTATTGTTATCGCAGCGGTCTGTTGTGCTTCGTTCTATTTACAATTTCGAGTGACTCGGTATATTTCTTTTGAGAATGAAATGGAAATACGCATTTATTTCGAGCAACCAACGTCACAAACGCGACACAAATTGAAAAATCGTAATTTATCTAATCTAACATACTTACAGATTGTGTTTCTATGAAACTCCCCTTATTCCCACAAAAAAAAATTGTAATTTTTTATTTGTCCAATCCGAAAAAATAATTATTGCCAAACATCCGCTTTCTGCGCAAGTATCAAAAACGTTGCCAAATTAATACGCTGTTGGGCTTTATTGGGTTTTATACCTACGTTAATTTAGAAGGAAAACATTAATTCCTGTTATCGACAACACACAGGCGCTGCTGTAGGATGTAAACGCTGAGCGGAGCGTTGTATCGTGTGTAAATATACGCTCATTGATGAATAAACACCGTGCATTAAGCATTTTTTTTACTTAAATATTCCTTTAAAATGTAAATGACAAGCTGAATGGGTATTTTTTATTCTTTTTCTGGTAGTTTTTCCACAGTCTGTTTATTATTTTAGTCCTCCTTTAAACATTCAGGCAAGCCTATAATATGAATTGAAAAACCTACTGTTACAATAGAAAACTTTCCTGTCAACTTGCTAACGGTCATGTACAACGGACTGTAAAGACTATTTTCATACAATTTTGGACAGCTAAATTTGATATAGTTATATCTTTTTTTTTGTAATAAAATGCCTTTTATCTGTGTCAAACTGTACTTTTTAAACGATTTTTTTCGAAATACTTTTATTATTAACGAATGAAAGTCACACCATTAAATTCGCTTATTCGATGTCGAAAAATCCCACAGGATAACATCCCTTGTTTTTCCAAGACATAAAACCAAATATAATATATAGTCTACTGTAGACACAAAAGATAACTTCAAATTATGTAGCTCCGTTCTCTTGAATATTTGACGGTAGGCTAAGAAATATAAAGAAACTCGTCAATTATTATTAAAGCGAGTGATATAGCAGTATGATCAAATAATGGGGAATAAGGGAAAACAGTACGGTCGTCTACGCAAATAAATGAAAATTCATCCGAGCAGACAATGGCTGATTCGTGCTCATTTGTACTTAAGCAAACATCTTTAAGGTGCCTTCAAAGTGATGCCGAACTCAGTATTATATTAAATTCAAATATTGTCCCTAAAATACAATCTGATTAGATGAGACGCCGCGCTTAAAACGTGAAACGGTTAGATCCCTATGTACGTACATACTTATACATATATTATTATTAATGTATTCTAAAACATATCCGTAGTAATAAAAGGATTTTATTTTAAAATTTTTGAGGCATTCATATACGTAATATATGTACAAGTATGTAGGTATGTTCAAAATTTTATCAGCACGTCAAACATTATAGCCGTACCTATATCGTACTTTACTGTAGTAAAAAATAAACACCCAACCTTTACAACAATATAACAAAGAAAATACAAAGTGTTTTACCTTGAAAAGATTTTATTATTATATAATTTTGCGTACAATAAACACTCCGCTTATATAAAGTGGGTGCCAGTTTACTTAAAGAAATGTTTGGTTTATTATTTAACGTTTAAAAGTATAGGGACAGGCATAATCGCCTTTCAGTTAAGTCTTATTGTCGAGTTGAAAGCTGGAGCCTTTTCAGGCAGGCTTTTGCTGGAATTATTAATTTATTGCCGCCGCTATACAATTTTCGCACCGCATTTCATCTACTTATTCGCTTTGAATGATTTATTCGGCTTTTTATTCGCATTCAGACTTGCTATCGGAGCGGACATAAATGAGAGTCAGTAATAATACGCAATTAGAAGTTAAACTGGAAGTTGAAATGGTTACACGATTTATCAATTAAATGTCATTTCTAAGACCCTTAAAGGCGAATTTACGCTTCGAAATTAAGGCAATGAAAATTACTCGACGACGTTATTTTAAGTGTTAACACCAATTTTTCGAATGATTAATAAAAAAATTATGTTTCACGACTCTACGTTTTCCATGTTTACATCAACGTGTAAGTTTAAGTGCACTGAAATTCATATCACATAAATAGTTTCTCATTACAACATTGAATTACTAAAAACTAAATTAAATTATCAAATCATCTTCCTTAAAAATACGTCAAATTCATTTGTGAAAAACTCAAAGGCCATCATTAAGTAAATAAGGGAAACGATCTCACATACCGTTTCAAAACGCGATCTCCTGGTAAGAGATTTATTATCGCATTATACCTAAGTGCCTATTTACAGACTAATATAAATGTGTCCTCGTTTCGAATGTTAAACGAATATAAGGAGATAATCTTAAGATGCAGCATCCCGGCTCCATCCGGAGGCAATTTCACGCCACGTCGTCGTAGGCCTCTCGTGTAATTCGTTCCTCTCAAATATGGCCGATGAAATATTGTTGTATCTACTTTATTCAAACAATGTAATTTCATATGAGACAGGAATATTTCTTTTTTAACAAGTATTCTTAGTAGCTTATGAGTTATTGCGGATTTTTAAAGATTTTTGTTTTTAGCGTTAATAAAAATATGTAAAATATTAGTTATAGGAATATAAATAATGGGTATCATGGTGAACTTGAAATATTATTATATATAGATACATTTAACATGTTATAGAGTATCTATGTGTATATTGAAGGGCTATTAGATAACCATCAAATTTTTTTTTAAGTTTTTTAACTGCAACAAAAATAACGACAGATTTTTCCCGATATTCAATATTTGTTTAAACGTATGTCCGGATCTATGAAAATAGTGAAACATTTTCCATTTCCATTCGAAATACCGAATAAAACGGTTACCGTATAAACACAAACACACCGAACAAACAAGACATATTACCACTGCACATCAACAATTACCTCTCAATTTGTTTAGTTAAAGTGGAGTATATACCGTTCCAGGCATCCGCGTATAAATTAGTCTAGTTAAGTGCAGTACAGGAATTTAATCCTCATATTTCGTCTGCGCTGGGGTTTGGCATATCTTTCCACCTTCCAAACGTACCAAATACTTCGAACAATGTATCCTCGACTTCACTTACTCGTAATTAAGACTTAATTTCGTTTGTGAACGTGAAATAGCCATGATTTTACGTCTATTCTCTTTAGCGGTGTCATTTTAGCATTTACAACCTTAAAGTTGGGACGCATGTAGCGAAAGTCGAACGAAAGCTGCAAATAAGCCGGCTCCTAATTTAAACGCATCTAAATTTAATGATGCCTATAATTTCGCGAACGGAATCGAAAAACCAGATACCCTCGTATTGGCATCCAAATCGAAATTGGAGGCAGTGCCCAAATTATGTCTACGATAACAATACATTCGTATTGAGAGAAATTATCTTAACAGATACGTAAGTAGTAGATACTTACGTTTACGTATCTGTTTACAAAATTTAACATTCTTTGTACAAAGTTTTAAATAAAAATTATACATTTTTTTAATAAAATGTTAGTCTGGCTAACATATATGTCTGTAGAAACCGTTAGGTCTAGAAAAACTAGAAAGGGATATTTAAAAATTCAAACTTAAATGAAGTTGGGTTGGGTTACATAGAAGAAAAATAAAAAAAAATCAAATTTCTAGGTATAATTATGTAGGTTTAGTATCCCTTAACAGCATGATAGATGAAAAGCATTAAAATCATACTCTAATAAAATACGCATTAATAATTCTGTATGTACTTCATTCTCTTAATTTAATATTATGTATTATACCCAAGGTTTCGATTTTAAATTGAAAATAAATTTAGTATGTTTGCTATATGATATACCTCATGTTAAGTATAATATTTTAAGCTGTCAATTTAGAAAATTACCACCTCTGATTCATAACAGAGCCAAGGAGCTTCTTTTAAATAGAAAACAGAAGAGGTTGAAGCCTTTGTATTGTGCTAGTTGTAATTTCCTCGTAGACGAGCTTGCGACAATCCGGACTTATCTTTGTTCCTTCACTACACTTTCCCTTGGGCTTGCCTTAAAACACACATTGTGTTTCGACCATCGTCACCCTTATTGCCTATAGCATAAGGTACTCTTTAATCATTCATTCCTCTTGCAGTTTTGTATGTACGTAGCATGATTTATGACGCAACTTCTCAACTTTTGTAGTCGCTTTCATTCCACACACCAGTAGGTACAAGCGTGGTTTGTACGTCCTGTATTCCTTTATAAAGTTATTTTTAAGTTTAATTTATACTCTCTTTCGATTTTTTCTTTTGTTATTCTTTGAGAAACTGGGATAGAGTTGTGTAACTGGAAAAAATTTTTCCTTAGTCGGAAAAGACAACAATGTAGCCCTAAAGACAACGGCGGGATTAAATTTTCATAACAATAACTGCAAACTTCATTTTTAGTTAAAGAACAGGTAAATTAATATTTCTTTTAATGACTCTTTGTCATTTAACAAATGCTATGCAAACTATTATAAAGGAAATACGAAATGGTAATATTTTAAGTAAAATAGCGTACATTTCAAATTTTGAATATTTTCTTAACTTAAAAGTAAACTTCTTTAAAATCCAAAAAATAGTTTTAATTATAGCAAATTCACTTCTAATTAGAAAAATTTTAGCGTTCTGAAAAATAAACACATAGGTTTAATTTAACAACAGAAAACGGTTAAAAATAGTTTCGAATTTCCATTCAGTTCGCTAACTACCCCTAACATAATATATGTTCATGTATTCCTAACAAAGTGCAACAATTAAAGCCTCGTTGGTTAATTACTATTTGAGAGCCTGGCTTTAAATTTGCTTCATACGGTAGCGAAAAGCAGCTATTTTAATGTAAAATAGATCGTAAGTTAATGCAATAAGACATACAGATTGCCGTATAGGCATTGATTTCAGCCGAAGTATTCCATTCGTAGAAGCAAATTTTACTGAAAAATAAATCTTATGTCCATATTATTAAGAACTATGCTTATTTATGTATTGTAGCCCCTTCTGGGCATCGGTAAAGGTTGTAAAACTAATAATGCATCGCAGCCCGCACCCCGCTGTGAGAGACGAATAAATCGCATACGAATACGTTGTCTAAATGTATTGTTGCGTATTTATTGCGGAAAATGTCATTGAAAAAGGTGTAGACTGAAATATACCTACTGCGATTGCATTTTCATCGCTGCAACATCTAAGAGCTATATAAGCTTATATTTAACGTGCATGACAAAGGCATATGAATCTAAACGAAAATAATAAAAGCTAAATCGCTCCAAAATAACATGAATAAATATTAAAACATTAATTGAACGCCGACCGGCTGTCTCCTCAGCTAAGACTACTTAAACAGACGTCACGTGCCAAAAGATGATAAAATAAATTTTAAGCAACCCCCATTACGAAGCTAATGGGCTGTATCTCGAGAGCTAGGGAATAAAAGATCCGTCGATTAGAAACTTTATGTTTGCAATTTTCCCGAATCCCCTCCAGAGGCGCCTCGCACTCGTTTATATACAACAAGCTACTAACAATAAGTTGAAATAAATCTTGTACCGGGCTAGTGATTCATACATATAAGGTATACACAAGTATATAAGTAAAAAATGTTAATTGTTATTATTAATGATTTTTTTATGAAATATTTTGATAGGCATAGAAAAGTTTTCTCTTTTTAATCGGAACGAATACTTAGGTATACCTATTAGTTACATGAAACATGTTTTATGTAAAAAAAGCGTTAATTGCTTCGCTTGTTATTTAAATAATTTCTGGACCCAACCTTCGCAAGTTAGTTATTAGTCTCAGTTGAATAACTGTAATTAATAAATAATTGAATAAACAGTTGAATGAAGGAACGTCATTTATTATAGTTGCAAACAAATAATAATCAATTTTCCAATTAATTATTAATTAAACCTGTATATTTGAACTACAATATCATAAGAAGTATTTAATTAAATTACAAAAGTCATCAATTGTCATTATTCCTACTGCATTAAAAATTTAAAAATCACAATAACTTCGGAATCAACTCTACTAACTAAACAACCGGAAAATTAGATATTTAGTTCAACTTAAACTACTAAATTGGTTCGTTTTACTAATTACAATTAATTTTAAAACAAGGATGCAATCTAACATACTTTATAGATATCGTAGAAAAGATTTATATCTTACATTCATCCCTAAGTCGTAATACAAACCACACGCAGGACAAAGGGTAGACAAGCGTATCGGACCTTCACGATTTAGGGGTCGGGGAGAACAGGAAATAGACTCAATTACCTATCATTGACTTCGCACTAATCCGGCTCTATCGAATAGACTATTAGCTTTTAATATACTACCATTTTATTACATTTCTACTTATATGTAAGCTGGTTGTTGAACCACTTGAGAATATGGTTAGGTACACATTTATCTTAAATTGTTATAAACAACTTTTTTTCACCTTAATGAATAACTATCACTGATGGCAGAACCTATACTTTACTGACTACAGTTTATAATTGAGCTGAATTTACCAGCGCAGGTCATCAAAGACCACCATCATCATAAAATATAATTCGTTTCGTACGGTAAGTGAAAGAAACAACCCAACGAAAAGTCTACTCCCTTTCTCTTAATCCTTCCCTTCCTTCCTACCACCCTTTTCTCTTGTTCATATTTGGGCTGACAATTTATTTACTATTGCTGCAAACATTGTCCATAAGCGACATCACTAAACTGACTTAACACATTAATTATTTCCATATATGACAGCTGTTGTTACATAAAAAAAGTAATTACATATATAGGAATATAAATTCCAAAACATAAAAGGAACTGCCGTTATTTTAATCTGACCTACACGGGGCTGAAATTAATTTTACATCAAAGTTAATCCATGCAACTTTAAATAACAAGTCGCGAGACTGGAAGGTGAAGCGAAAATTGAAACGACTGCCTTTTCGGGATCAACGTACCGTTTAAATTAAAAATCGTGAAAATTGACGGGAAAACTGAAAACATATAAATCTGTGGGCTAGCGGAAAATTAAAACGGTACCGGGGCGACGCGGTGCGGCACTTTGTTATCCGATCCGAACTGATAAAAACGATTTCTCATTACTGTGATTACGTTCTTTAACGTCTGCTTTAGAACTTACGTACGACTTTTAAGACTACTATTGTTACACATTTGATGATATTTAAGGGGTTCCACGCCTTAAAACTGAAATACATGTTTAAAGGTGCTCTCTTTGCTATCCGTCCATTTGTAGTATAATTACGAGTATCTGCCTTTGAAGACCATTTTTACAGGAACGCGTGGAGGCATTAAATTGATTTTATATGATCTTTCAGATCTAAATCTTTTAAATCATTGAAAAAATATACTTATAAGACGATATACAAGGGCCTCTATGCCCTTATATTTTGAGTTTCAGCATTTTTGCAGATTAATTAAAGCCAATGAGAAAAACTCGTTCTCATGTTAATGTTCTTTTCTATTTATGGTATATTAGAAATTACGTAGGCTGTGAATAAAGATTTTTTTTAATATGCATAATGGTTTTGCATTATGTTTTTTTTTATATACCTACTGTAGTGACCATCCATATTGGCCCCTATTTAAATGCTGGACTCTTTAATACGATTGCATTAATCGCAAGCGATTTGCTGTCGGTCGTAATGAATTCCGTTCTCCAGCTCGAATGGTTTCCATCGGATCTTGATTAAATTTATATGAAACCACCATCAACTCTCGCAATATATAGTATTCCTTACATATGCAATAAAATAAAAAGCCGGGGCAGTCTGCTAGTATAAAATAAGTCAAATTGTATGTAAAATATTACTATTATATTACGTTAATATATGTTGAAAACATATACTCCTATGTATTATTCATTTGTCTTTTATTTACTTAGTTAAAACGCTACTAAATAGATAACAAAAAAGCCAGTTAACTAAGCAATAAAAATGTTTAGTTACAATCGTATTAAGCGAACAAAAATTTCAAAACTTTATATAAGGATCTATCTTGTACAAAATGTTCAAATAATTTAGACTAATTGAAATCAAATACGAAGTTTTTTTAATGCATATTAAGTAGAAGGAAAATCGTTTAATTATGCCGAAGCAGTTTCGAATTAATTTAAGCTATAAAATAGAGTTCAGGGTTGAATTTACGTTTGAACAGCTATCTAAAACAATTGACTGTAACCAGATCTTACAATAATAGTTACAATTTCAGAAATTCAAGAAAGTGATATAGAAGTTGCAAAGCTTTCTATCTTTTCGACGGAAAGTTACTGTTGATGTATTGAATTTACACGGACGCTCCCAAGGTAACCCGTGAAACGCTATCCATCAAAAAGATAGATACCTACTACTTTATAAAAAGAGCAAATCCGTTGTGTGTGTCTCAATATTGTGTAACTTACGTACAAGTTTGTCTATTTTTGTATTTAATTACTTAAATTAAAAATCTTACCCACTTTTAAGTATTGTTAGCGGAACTATTTCTAATACACGATTGGGTGGTTGCCTGGTAATGGTGGTTGTGGATGTCAAGACGGGAGACATAGCGATATCGGGATAATATGGTGTAATGTTGTATAGAGAACTGGAATAGAGCCATGTATAATGAACAGTGGTCGTATTATTATTCCCTTCTGGACTATCTCTTATAGTAGGTACATTTATTGACAAATTTACACAAAAACAAATCTTATATATATAT